>VDFB02277505.1:0-31254 GCA_007258455.2 Sequoia sempervirens
CATACCTGCCCAATATCTCAACAGGAGCCAATCCCAAAACCAACCGCAAGGTCTGCCCCAGAGCCAACCCCAAAATTCGCCTGGGCAAACAAAGATTCAAACTCCTAGCTCTCCCATAGGCCAGGCCTTTAGCTCTGAAATAGAACAAATGGGTGAATATGTGGCAGAAGAATTCAGGAAGATCAAAATCAATTTGTCAGCCTTTGAATTGCTCAAGGTTCCTGCCGTGAGACACGCCTTCTTTAGGGTCCTGAATGGGACTCCGTCCTCTAACACGGTTCAGGAAATTCTAGCCAAAAGGGTAACCTTTGAAGAGCCCAGGAAAGAACAGGAAATACAGGAAAATGCGGGAAGAAGGAATAATGCGCCTACAAATTAATCAGCAAATAGATACATTGAAAAGGAGCCAGAAAGGGTTAGTAGGCAGCCTCCCAAGGACCAGCAATTGAAACAAACCAAGGATGCAGGCATTGACCGGAACAAAGGTCAAATAGCTCAAATGGACACGCCCGTCGGTATCCTTCAAGGGAGACCGGAAACTCCCCCGTTCCTAACTTCTATCAGGGTCTTTGGGAAGAACTTGCACAACTGCCTACTCGATTCAGGCGCGTCTGCCAACGTTATGCCCTTAGCCGTGTGCAAAGCTCTTGGCATCACTCCCACACCTTCAAAGAGAAAAGTCACCCAGCTGGACAAAACAGAGATCACCATTGTGGGTGAGATAAACCGCATTCCCATGCAAATTGCTGCAGACCCCCGGATACAGCAAGTTGTGGATATCCAAGTGGCAGACATACCTGATGCATATGGAATCATTCTGGGGAGAGAGTTTACCAAGGCACTGAACGGATACACCGCCACCGACTTGTCTCATATGTGGCTGTCGTGGAAGGGGCTACCAAATCAGATTTGTATTGACCGTGAACCCCGAATGAAATATGTGATCACAGAATACAATAATCTCAGCGAGGTGCTGTTCGCAGAGACTGACCTGGGGAATTACCGCCCTTTCGCCTACCAAAATGAGCCTGAGCTTCAAGAAGAACGGATAGATGAAGTATTGCTGGTATTATGTGGCCCCTCGGTGGGTTCCGAGCAAATGCCCCAAAATGAAGAAATGTTGGCAGAAACTGAGGACGAGCCGGTTCAAGATGACGAATGGGGATTGCTCGATGGCTTCCAAGAGTTTATGGGAAAGTGCGCAAGAGATCAGCTCAGCCTAGGAGCTAGTATGAATTTTCAAGACCTGTTATTGCCGAATTGGTGTAGAATTCACAACGCTGCTCACTCCGAGTTCGACTGTTGCTTGTGCCAAACAGCAGTCGAGCAGGTTAAGAAAACCGCTGCTCCTCCGATGGAAACGCTCAAGGAGGCGCCGCTCGAATCACCTGCTAGTCGTTGCCTCAACCAGGAAAGCATTCCTAAGATCACTAAGCCCGATGTCCAACCGAAAGTGAAGGGAGGCTCCATCGAACCTGAGGATAAGGAATCCTCTGAGTGCTGGACGCTCCGGTTCGATGGATCAAAATCAAGACAAGGAGCTGGAGCGGGGATCGAACTCATCAGTCCGATGGGTAAGACATTTCTTGCTGCCCATCGATTACAGTTTTATTGCACCAATAACGTGGCAGAATACGAGGCTCTTGTCCTCGGCCTTCTTATGGCTTTGAAGAAAAAGGTCAAAATGCTGCAAGTCTTCGGGGATTCCACACTTGTAGTTAGGCAGATCAGGAAATTGTCCTCATGCCATGACCGGAGACTCACCAATTATAGACACAGGGTGTGGGATCTCCTGGAGGGCTTGGATGCATTCAACATACAATTGATCCCTCGTGCTCGGAATCGCACAGCTGATGCCTTGGCTCAAGCAGCCAGCACGTTACAGCCCCTCTCTTTGTCAAGGCTTAAGAAGTTCACGGTTGAGCTGACATCCACACCATCTGTCCCGGACAACGTCACCCACCTGCAAGTTTTCAATGATGATAAACATATACTCCAGTTTATCACAAGCTCTGACGTCTTTGCTGGCCAAATAATCGATGAAACTGATCCACAGGAAGCTGAATTAGACATAGAAGGGGTTATTAATTTGAAAACTAACACGATCCCCAGAGGGATGGTTCAACTGGAGCGTGTATTCGACCTGGATCAGATTAAGGATCAGGATCGACAAACGAAAAAGGAGACTATAAGTAGCCAGTGCAATGCCCACAACTTGGGAACGACCAAGGATATCAAGAATGTTTTCATTGGAAAGGTATGCACACCCGAAGAAAAGAGGGGAATTACGGATGCTTTGCGCAGGTACCCTGACGTGGTGGCATGGAGCTACGAAGACTTGAAAACATACGACACCTCGGTCATCACGCATACCATCCCTCTAAAGACCGAGGTGAGACCATTCCGTCAACGTCAGCGCCCTATTAATGCCCTGCTAGAACCTATTATTTACAAGGAGGTGCAGAAATTACTTTCAGCAAGAATCATCTTTCCCGTTAGGCATTCTACATGGGTGGCCAACTTGGTCCCAGTCAGGAAAAAGAATGGAGAGATCAGATTATGCGTGGATTTCCGTAATCTCAATCGCGCCTCAGAAAAGGACAACTATCCGGTGCCCTCACTGGATGAAGTGCTGCAAATTGTTAACGGCTCTCAGATGATGTCGTTCCTTGACGGATATTTTGGGTATAATCAAGTAATGGTACAATACGGGGATCGCCACAAAACTGCATTCACCACTAAGTGGGGGACATTTGCGTACAGAAGAATGCCGTTTGGGCTCATCAACACCGGCGCCACTTTCCAACGTGCCATGGATATCGCTTTCAAGGACCTGATTGGCAAATGTATAATCATCTATATGGATGATTTGACCGTATTCTCCAAGAAGCGAGGTGATCACGTCTCCGACCTATGCAAAGTATTTCAGAGATGCCGGGAATTCGGGGTTTCTCTTAACCCCAAGAAGTGCATTTTTGGGGTGACCGAAGGCAGACTACTCGGGCACATCATCTCAGAGCAGGGAATTTCCATTGATCCTGAGCGCATTGAGTCGTTACTCAAGATTCAGCCCCCGGGCAGCAAGAAGGAATTGAAGTCTTTCTTCGGAAAGATCAATTTCGTCCAGAAATTCATCACCGGATTCGCAGAAATAGTCAAACCTCTCAATGCCATGCTCAAGCAGGACGCCAAAGTTGAGTGGACACTAGAGGCCAAACAATCCTTTGAGGAGGTCAAACGAGCCATAGCTGAGGCGCCTGTGTTGGTCAGCCCGGACTATCTGAAGCCATTCTATATTTATTCATTTGCTTCGGAGCATTCTTGTGCCAGTATGTTGACCCAAAAGGATGACGAAGGAAATGAGCATCCTATCACCTTCATGAGCGCACCCTTTAAGGATGCTGAATTGCGTTACCACAACATAGAAAAGCAGGCGTATGCTCTTGTTAGGGGAGTAAAGAAATTTAGACACTACATTTTACGTAACAAGGTGTTCACAATTATCCCTGACCCAGCAGTCAAAACGCTTCTCATGCAAAATGAGTTGGGCGAACGGAGGGCCAAGTGGGTCACCCTGCTCCAAGAATATGATATGGAGATCCAACCAATGAAATTGGTAAGAGGGCAGGCACTCACCCGCACAATGGCCGAAACAGCAACAGAGGCCGGACCTGAACTCACGGTGCAGCAATATCAGCTTGAGGATGTCTCCCCGGGAGAATGGTATCAAGACGTCGTTTATTTCCTGCTTAATCATAAATGTCCGTCACATTTGCAAGGAGTTCAGAAGAGAGCTCTGAGATTGAAAAGCAACGGTTATATGTTACAAGGGTCCATTCTCTACAAGAAGAATCATGAGGGTGTTTATTTAAGATGCCTCGGCAAGGAGGAAGCGGAACGTGTCCTGAGGGAGTTTCACGATAAATTTGGTACAGGCCATGGATCGGGTTCTTCTACGGCCCATCAGATATTAAGGGCAGGGTACTACTGGCCAACTGTCTTCAAAGATGCCCATGGCCATGTCCGTTCATGCCATACGTGCCAGACCGCTGCCACCAGGGGGAGGAATGCTGCTGTCCCACTACAGCCCGTGTTGGAGGTAAGGCCTTTCGCACAGTGGGGTCTCGACTTCATTGGTCCGGTAAGCCCTCCGTCACCTACAGGACACAGGTACATTCTAACCGCTACTGATTATTGTACTAGATGGACGGAAGCAATAGTTTGTAAGCATTGTACAACTGAAGTAGTTACTGATTTTTTAGAAAGTTTCATTTTAAATCGCTTTGGTTGTCCGTATGCTCTCGTCTGTGATAATGGACCCGCCTTCGCTTCATTGAAATTTGCTAGCTGGGCGTTTGACTATGGGATTGCCCTCAAATTCTCATCCAATTACTACCCTCAGGGCAATGGCCTTGCCGAATCCACAAACAAGAATTTGATTAATGTGATCAAGAAGCTGCTAGATAGGAATCCCAAGGACTGGCACACCCAGCTCCGTTTCGCCCTTTGGGCCGATCGCACCCGCCATAAGGCTGCCCTTGGTGATTCCCCGTTCCACCTTGTCTATGGTCTTGAGCCAATATTCCCCATCCACCTGAAAATTCTGACTCTTCAATTCATCAACGACTTTTATGAAGGAGGAGATCGTAGGGAGGCTCGTTTAGCCGAACTTTTACAACTAGATGGAGTTCGAGATTGCTGTTTGAACCTGCAGTCAACACCTGAATGCTTTTATGCTGAGAACTCCCCCTTTTAAGATCCTACTTCGCGTTTCACATCCACACTTTGTATTCCCGTAAGGCTGCCTTGTGATTCCAGCAAATCACATCAAACTACTGAGGTATCTAAGCACTATCATGACCTGACACCCGAGAGACCTTGGGATAGTGTTCTGCAACTCGATTGTGGAAGATTTTCTTTCAAGAGAGGTAGTGCACCTATGCACTGCCTGTGTTGAGAAGTGCATCAAAACACCAACAACAGGAGGCATATTTCTAAACGTATGTGTAAGCTTATTTTATGCAAAATTGATTGTGAGGGTGCTCAAGATTCGAGCAAGATTAATTATTAGAATGAAAAGGATATACTCATCAATCAATAATTGTTAGGAAAATGTTTGTAAGGGTGCATTATTTGTTAAAGCTGAGTTTCTTTTTGCTATTAGTTCATTCACGATGAATGGTGTATCTACTAAAGGAGTTAATCAATTTTATGTGAGTGGACTTGATGTAAGAAACACTGTTGATACATACTTTGAAAGGGAGGTTATGAAGAAGAAAAGACTATGTTGTTTTTCGTTGAGGTTGATGAAAAATCAACAAAGCATGTAGCTCCACATGGAAACAGGGATTAGAAGGCATTAGTTGAACATGTGCTAAAGGTGGAAGAATTTATTCTTGATTGGAAACATTACTTGCATACTACATTTTCTCTAAAATCAAGAATGAAGCTTCATAAGTTTGTACCTTGAGCCTTCAACATTGGAGGTTGGTGGCACCTGAGGATGGAGGAATTTCCACCATCTCAAGTTAGCTTCTCACTTAGAGATGATGCTCTGCAAGAGAATCAATTTTGGCTTTAATTTCTTGCTTTCCCTATTATTGCTGATAGATTTAAAGAATACGTATATTGTGAAGTTTGATTTTTGGAGACAGGTAAAGGGTTTGGTGAAGAGCTCTGTATGGATAGTTTCCCAGAGAGTTCATGAGACTATGAAAAAGGATTACACCTTTACAAGGGTCAAGGAGACAACTTGGAGGATGGTTTTCCAATAATTGCAGTTCAGACCAAGGATTATACCTTTACGAGGGTCAAGAAGACAAGTTGGAGGATGGTTTAAATCCAATAATTATGCTTTGGACCAAGGATTCTACCTTTATGAGGGTCAAGAAGACAACTTGGAGAATGGTTTTCCAATAATTATAGTCTATGATTCGGGAGTTCATGGGAGGAAGAACTCAAAAATCCAACTTGGAGCTACACCTTTACGAAGGTTATGAGGCGACTTGGAGGAGTTCCACTTTATTTAGGATTTGTTTCTTCAGAAGGAAAATCTACCCAAAAATGTATACACATTTTGTAATTAGTGAGTTTTGTCATGTAAACCTTAGTGGGGGGGTCCCATGGCAAGGTGACTTTGTTGTTTTGGGAATGATGTAATAAGAGGGGAATATTAGAATTATTATTAATATGGCTATGTTGCATTGTGTATAGTGTCGGGTCTGTGGTTGTATACAATTAACTATCTGTAACTATTTCATTCAATAACTCATTCATTAAGCTGCTTACTTCTTTTTCTTTTGTAAATTCCTTACTATGCATCAATGAAGCCAACTCAATCCTTCACACTTTCCAACAAAAGAAAGGTAAGAAAGACCATGAAAATCATGAGAGGCTATAATTTAATAAAGATATAATTTTTAAGCGTAAAAGGAGGTCCTAGATTTAATTAGTACATTAATTTGAATCAATTATTTCTTTGCTTAACAATGGGACACAAACCAACCAGGGTGTTAGGATTGGCTAACTGCCGAAAAGGAGAGAAAAAATTCTCAAGCTTAGTTCCTTTATTACAAACGAAATAGAATGATTGAATATTATTCAAGTAAACTAATTATTACGAAGACCTAATTTCAAAATATATATAATTGCACAAAAAATTAAAAATGACAAAAAAATGCAAATATTGGAAGAGAAAACATAGGGGAACCATGACAGTAAGAAGGGCTTGAAATGACCAAACAAGGGCAAGGGTGCCCCAATCTAAAAATGAGGGTTTTAAACATCTTCAATTGGGATCTAGAACTTACAGGTCTACATTGTACATTCACTATTTGAAATATATTTTCTTCACACCTAAATATATAAATCATAGAAAAAGAGAAGAGAGGGGATGGCCATATAGGATTTTTCCTTCGTCAAACCCCATTTTGGTATTTCTACCTCCATGAAAAACTAATTTGATAATAAATAAAAGTGTCTTCTCGCAACCTTAAGTGTTCTTAAGACCATAATGAGCAATAAAATATAAAATAATGACAAAAACCCTACTAAATTACATTAGAGTGGAGTTTTCTATGGCACAATCAGGAAAATGTAATATCCAATTCAAGAGAAATTCAAATACTCAGGGGAAAGCCAATATGTTAGAATACCTCACTTAGGATCGAAAAACAATCTAAGTCTAAAGAAAAGAACCTACTCAAATAAAGTCAAACAGTTCTTGAAAGATTCCAAAGAAATCCACAAAGCCTAGATTCCAATTTATTCTTCCATTAGCTTCAAACTTCAATAATTTTCATAAAATTTATAAATTTTAAAACAACTTTCTTGTAATTCTATAAAATAGGATGCCAATTTTTACAAAGCTTCCTTGTAATTGCAGTTGTATATCTTTTGCACTAGAGTTTTATGTTTAAATAAGGAAATATAGGAATAAATTTAAGTGTAGAGTGACTCATTTCAATTTGAATTTGAAGAATATTTTACCACCATATATTGAAATTGAATTCACATCACACAAGAAAAAGGCTGACCTTAACTTATGACCTTTTTTCCCAAGAAAAGCACTAATGCTACAACATCCTCACCACTGAATAACACTAATTTATTAGTTATAAGGACTAATATCTTAGCTACATATTTGGTTGTAATATTTTTGGCTATTTTCTGCTTGTATAATATCATAAGCTTGTTCTTCATTGGTGGAATTGGTTCTACGACGTGATTAAACATAGTTCGACACGTTTTCCTCATATCAACACAATGTTGCAAGTCAAGGAAAGCTGTTGAATTTATAAGTGTCTCCATGATTATCTAGTTGTATTTAGCAGGTTCAAGAAACATCTTGAATAGAAAAATTCTAGAATACTATAAATTCAACAATACTCTTTCATGTATGTGTCTTATCCTATAAGCAGCATGCTTTGCTTGATTGGGTTACAAATCCCATCAAAATTGGTCTGTAATGGGTTTCAAGTCCTATAATAGGGGAAATATTTTTTTGATTAATTGCAAGCAACATAAAAAATTAAACCCCAATCAACATTAGAGCACAATGGAAAGCAAGAAACATAATAATATTGAAACAATATCACCTCATCTTCAAGCCTCTGGCGATTGACCTGTACTTGCCTTCTCCATCTTGCTGTAAATTGTATGATTTCCCATAGATTGAAGTGCAACTATTACCTATGCTTAAGACAAGCAAGATATTGAAGAATTGTATGCTCAAGTACTCAAAATTATCAAGCATGCTGTGTGCGTGAATCAAAATTACTAGAGAGAGACCCTTTTTAAAGAATTCCAATTTGGAAATGGATGGCTAAGATTAGAAGTTGGTAAAGCCCTAAGATCAAAGGCGAGAATTCAATGCGATGAGGAGCATTCGGATTAGGAAAACATTAGGTCAAAGTTAGGGCAAGATTTGAAATAAAGTGTTGGGATTTAATTGGAGACAATTAAATAAAAGGTGGAGAATAAATGAGATAGAGGTAGTTGGAAAATCAAATAATAATAGAAATTATTTGGTTTATGGAGGAAGGCCGACTTTTAGAAAATAATGGTTAAATTCCTAAACAACAATAAGACAAAAGAAAATAAATAATTATTTTAATAATTTACTTGTGGGATGAAAAGTGGGTTAAATGAATAGTTTTATTTAATTCAAGAAGAAAAGGATAATGAACAAATTAAATAATTAATGGTAAATATTTAATTGTAGGTGAAAATTAAAAATAAGTAATTGAATAAACTAGAAATTTATTTAATTATGGGAGGGAATAAGTATTAATTAGTGACATATTTAAATAAGTGTAAATTATTTATTCAAATAGTCATGGAGGAACACTTTAATTATGCGGGGGACAAGCGTGGTCATCATAAAAAAATATGGTTTGCAGGTCTAGGCCACTTTTATGTGTTTACAGGTCCCATCAAAACCTATTTTACACCTCAAAAAAAACATTACTCTTTCATTAGCTAAGAAATAATCAATTTTTTAATTTATTTCTTCATAAATATCATGATCCTCTGTTCAAGTATAATGTCTCACTTTACTTCGAAAGAGTTAGTCAAGGAAAATAATTTTTGGCTATGAGCATTGTAATTTCCTTAACTAGGAATTATAAAAGGTCCTCTACGTGAAGGCTAGTTTAAGGACCCTCAATACATAAACAATAAATTTATATACAAGTATAGTTTATAATAATTAAGAGATCATGCAAATAAAAATCAATCACAAGTAACATATACATAAGAGTGAGCTTGGGATGTGGATGAAATGCCTTAAGTTGGCTCGTATGTGATGTACTAAGTTATCTTTAGTTGTTGCATTTTAAGGGAAAACCCTTATCCATGATGTAGTTTGATTTGAGAACATATGACTTGGCATCACTCTTTTTGAATAAGCTCTCATGTCTTCTTCATTGGCTACTTTAAAACAGATTGCTCACAACAATGGTGTTAGCAATCGCTTTAAATTGGGAGCATACATTGACATTATCTTTCGAAATTTCTCATGTTTCATTTGGCAATTTTCCTTCTTCTTGTGATGTGTCCTTTTCTTGGTGGTGTCATTGGGTTTAATTTCCTTCGACAGTGTGATATTTCTTTGATTTTTCCTCTCTTGGAGATATTAGGTATAATGTTCTCTAAGAAGAGACCTTACATGAATTAAGCAAAGATCCCTTTGAACAATCCTTTACATGCATAAATTTTCATAAGCACTTAACACAACTTGTTAGGCATTGTGAAGCTCAAAGTTTCAATTTTTGGTGCCCTATTGAAGTTATCAGAGGGATAGCTTTCATATGGTTAGTATGACGAGAAGCCTACACATGGGAATGACTTTCTCATTGTATGGTGGGAATTTGATATAGAGCCTTAACTTTCTCTCTAAGCCACCCTTTTTGGATACTAACCTACCGAATGTCTCCTCAAGTTTCCTTACCTCAGAGTGAGTGTGTTTTGGACAAACATATTAGACCTGGTCCACATCATTGGGTATAGACTTTCGGGGCCCTATCCACTCTCTTTTTTTTCCTTTTCTTTCTTCTTTATGTCTTTGGCATTGTATGCTTGTGCATCGTAACGTTGCATATCATACACCTTCTGTGTGTCCCTTTGTACTTATGTTGGTTTGACCTAGGATCATGGATCCTTGGAGCTTGGTCGCCTCCTTGATCTTTGTCATCCTATACCATCCACATTAGTACACTTGGATCCCTCTTGAATGTCTACTTTAGTGCAAGTTTGAAGCAAGTTCCTCTTCCGACTAAAGAGGGGGCTAACTGTAGTAATAGAAAAAGTATACCTTTTCCTCACTTAATTTAGAAATAATAAATATTAAAATGAGCCTAATGTTGCCTTGATTTCATATTGTAATGTGTTTTCCACGTTCACATTAATTTTGGGGCCCTTTTAAACTAAATGGACATACTTGTGCCTTATTTAGGGTGTTGTAATTTGTATCTTTACACTTTCATAGTAATCTAGGGATTTATTAATTAATTGGGCTTAGTTATGCCTTAATTGGTCCTATTTTTTATCCGCAAGCCTAACCAAATGCATTTTCCTATGGATAATCCTGACATTTAAGAAATGACCAATTATAATCCAATGTTTTTGATTATGTGTTCTAGGTCTAGTGATTTGGGACTCATACGCCACCTTGGGCGTATGAGTCGCACCTAGGTCTCGAGACTAGATTTTAAACAGTTCATTAATCAAGACACTTCTTAGAGTTTGTGTCCTAATTTTAAGCCAATGGGAATGATATACCCCAACTGGCGTACGAGTCTCGCCTTAACCATGACTTTTTTAAATAAAATTATTTGTGGGATTTTATTACCCTAGATCTGATGTCAACTTGTAGTGTTGTAATTTTAGGAAATTTGGCATAAACAAGTATAAATATGTGGTTATTTCACATAATTTATCATAACAAGCTAGAATTTCATAAGCAATGAAGAGTACTTTCACAAGAGCATTCAAGGGAAGATTTATAGAAGATTATTGTAGCGATCAAGAGGCATTTCATCATGTGAAATATTTAGGTCATCATGCATGCTGTTGAGCTAATGTGGTGATGTAGTATTGGTGATCAAGTTCAAGCATTCAAAGCCTTTATCCTATTCAAGTTTCATGATCGAGAGCTATACTCATTGAGGCCACTTCATGCTTGTTTTCATATTTGCAAACCAAGGTTTCAACAAGGTTTGGTGAGTTGTTACATGATTTTTTCATTCATCATTCCTCCATGCTTTCATATTTCATTTGAAGGTTTAATTACCAAAATGGGGTTTGAACGAGGAAAACCCCTACTCCCCAACACAACAAAAATTTTCCCTCTTCATGTGTGAATTACGAATCTTAGTGAATTGGAGCATGAAGATCCTTTGAAGAAAAAGTTGCAAACGTTGTCAAATATTTCAAGAAGTTGTCATATTCATAGAAACTCACCTAAAAGCAAGAATTCAGACTTTCAGATGTAGAGATCAGAAAAGATTAAAGCTACAGAAGACCTCTTGAGGCTACAAAAGTTTTAGTGGAACCCTAATACTAGGAATAAATCACCACCTTGGGCATATGAGTCTCAGTATTCCTGTTTCTTGTATTTTTTGTACATCTCGATTTCTCAACAGAAGATTCCAAATTCTACACTTTAGAAACAACAAATTTTTGGGTTTTTAGATCTTGTTTAGACATCTCCTATCCTCTAGGTACCTTTTTGCTTCTCTCTATTTAGTAATTTGATTCCATGATTTCATTTTATAGGTTTTACTGCATTAGGGTTTGCATTTCTCCTTTGAAGCTTCATTTTAATAGTGAACCCCCTTTTTAATAACACCTAAGGAAACCTCCTAGCAGTCCCTTCCCTCAATTGATTGACTTGGTTGAGGGATCTAGGTTTTCCTAATGAACTAAGAGTGAAAGAGGTCCTAAGCACAGTTCCATCGATCCCAAAAGGTGGACACCCTATTTCCTTTAGTTCATGTACAACATTAGAGGAAATTATTATTATTATTATTATTATTATTGTGTTGTAGCAAATTATCATTTGAGAAAAAAAGTTATTAGGTCACTGTATGGTTTACTTAATAAAAGTTGATAGTTCCCCATCGTTTAATCAAGTAAAATATTTAATTAAATTAACTTGGAAAAATTAAATGAATTAATCAGATATATTCAATTATATTCTTTTCAATATGAATGTTAAAACACATAATGCGATGACTACCTTGTGCGGATAACTTCACGCAACAGTTAAATTATAGAACATGGTTAAGTTAAAAAGGATAAATCCTCAAATCATCAAATCTATTTTAAGGAGTGACCTGGGAGTGTTAAATCCATTGCAATTGATTGAATTGTTATTAAATTCTTATGCTCATTTATATGCTTTCAATACCAATGAGTGCAGATAATATTATATCATGATGGCCACGATAAGATTTATATTTAGTTTTTTTCATTAAAGAATTGGGTTTCCATGTCACTAAATGTTGGGAATGACATATTGCATCATAATAATATGCATTCATTTAATTCTATTTAATAATTAGAAATTTGATTAAGTATTCTAGTTGCGTGAGAAGTTATTTTAGTAGAAATAAAATTTCTTAAGATAATTTTTTAATGCTATTATTTTTTTTATTCCAATATTAATTGATGGTTATCATTACTTTTATTCTTATGTGTGGTATTAGTGTCTATAGTTATTTATGGTTCTTTCACAAAATTAGATATAAATTTGTATTGCTAAATTGTTTGGCACACTTCTACAAGTATGAAGGTGATCCCTATAAGTGTGGATATGAACTTTTATGTAAATATAAACTTGTAACTTATAGGCTTGGTGTCACTACATTTTTCTTTCTAAGACTTATGGACCTTGATATATGTTCTTTGCTTCTAATAAAAGATATCGTGCTTATAAATATCTTTAGAGAATTTATTAAATTACAAGGCCCGGGCGCTAGCCAATCAAATATCTTGGTTGATTAATTTAGGAAATATGAACTAAGTTCAATAATAATAGGAAAGAATAGAATATGAAATGCTAAAAAGATCCTTTGTAATATTTTTGTATTTTTATTCTAAATGTGCTCATTGGCTTCCTAGATTACTAAATTTAAATTAGAGTTAATATTTAAACACACCATCCTAGCATGCAATATAAAATATTTTAGGTTTTCTAGTTGGCTAATAATGTCTGGCAAGGAAGGGAAGCTTGAGTCTAAATTAAGAAAGCCAAATTTAAAGATTTTGGTTTTAACTCAATAATTAGGAAAGTGATTTAGATAAATTTTACATGCCGAAATCATTTGAACTAGCATGATCAATTAACAGTTTTAGAGATTAACTCTATGTCCTAAAGATGACAGATCAAAAGAAGAGGAAAAGATGATCTAATCATGTATCAATTTTGATAAAAGGAAATATCATATTATACATTAATCTACAAATAAAAAGTAACCTAGCAATTTTAATCTCAAAACTTATGGAACAAGTAATTGGTAAGCAATTTTCACTAATGTAATGATTTTGGTTTTAATTCAATAATTAGGAAAGTGATTTAGATAAATTTTACATGATGAAATCATTGGAACTAGAATGATGAATTAAAAGATTTAGAGATTAACTCTATGTCCTAAAGATGACAGATAAAAATAAGAGGAAAAGTTGATCTAATCGTGTATCGATTCTGATGAAAAGAAATATCATATTATACATTAATCTACAAATAAAAAGTAACCTAGCAATTTTAATCACAAAACTTATGGAACGATTAATTGGTAAACAATTTTCACTATTACAATATAGTTTAGGCATGCTGTATAATTTTCGCGTTGTTTAGGTTGTTCAATTATACAATTAAAAACACGCATATGGAGAAATTATATATTTATTTATTATAATTTAAAATGTTGAATTTATAAAAAGTAAAATAAAGTTTTTCGTAGTTTTAAATTTTTTTGAATAAATATTTTTATTCAAAAATTATAATAAAATTTCCCTTTTCATATCAAATTCCATTTAATATTGAACATATTTAAATGGAATGACTTGATACAAATACATATGTTCAAGTAATATATATTTTGTTTTAAGCTCAACTTATAATCCAATACCTTTTGTTATTATTTTATTACTATTAAAATCTATTTCCATAATCAAGATGATCATGTTACTACTTACACACATTCCACATAGTCCTGGTATTAAAATTGTGTAAAGTAGCCTAAACACTTGTAAATTTTCCCCATTTTAGTGAAAGCATTGCAATATCCATCACTCTCACTCTGACCTAGAGTTTTAGTCACCCCTATCCATTATATAAATATTTTATGATGGTTTAGCCATATAAATTGCTTTAATTCAATATTTTAAGAAAAATATAAATTGTCAAATAATATGTTTAATTTATGAAAAAATAGTTTAAACATTCTCTATTAAAATACTTTTATCTATTATACATTAAATTTGAGAAAAATAAACATCCATCTTTAATAAAGTAATGGAAATTATTGAGCTAAACGATATTAGAATGAAAACAGAATAAAGAAAATATTTTTTTCCCTTCCTAAAAACTTGCATGATTATCACATTCTCAATAGTCACCATCAAAGCATGTATATTTTTTTTAAAACAAACGAAAATCCTATTTATGTCAAATTAGTGTTACATATATATATATATATATATGAAAACAATGATAATTATTAGTAATAAATGAAAAAATCTTTAATTTACTCTAACCATTCACAACAAGTTTCTAAATACATATTAAAAATATTCAAGATAATTTAATTAAAACTATTTTATAAACAAAATTAATTATATTTTATGTTTGAAAATATTCCAAATAATATGAATTTTTATAATAAATATCCTAAACCGGTGTAATTAAGAAAGAACAATTAAAACCATTACTAATAAATGTAAAATCTTAAATTTATCATTACAATGCACAGTAAATTTCTAAATTCATATTAAAAAATGTTTGAAATAATCTTACAAAAAATATTCTAAAAATTTAAAATAATTATATTTTATGTTTGAAAATATTTTCAATTAAGACATTTTTTATAAAATAGTATTAATATTATAAATTAAATTATTATTTTAAATTTATCTATAATAATTTTTGAAATTTTACTTTTGTAAAAAAATATATAACAAGTCAAACTATATGACGTAATAAATTGTAAAATTGTAATATAATTAAAAGGGTCACATACCATAAAATTTCACACCTGCTCTTTCTTTTTCAACTCATCATGTAAGAAACGTCAATCAATCCAATCCTGTGAAAATACACCTTTTGACTGAAAAATACAATCAATTCAAAAATGCAATTTCAGAAATAAATGGACAATATTCACTATGCGAAAGAGTGTCGTAATTTTAATGTTTACGTAAGTCAATAGAACATGACATCCGTCACTCTCGCTTCGTCAGCTCGTTATGTGAGTACGTGTCAGGTCGACACAGTTTGCCTTTTAAAATCTCCAGAGGGAATTGTCCTCGGTTATGTCCATCCACTTCAAAATTGAGCTAAACGAGTTGAAATCTCCACACGGGAAATGCACAGATTCATTCCATCGGAGGGCTAAGTACACGTGAAACTTGTGTATCAGTAAACCTTAGCCTATAAATTTTTGACGAATGACAACAATTCTATCAAAAAACAAATCTCATCTTTGTTGGGTGATAATCGAGCGAGGCAGGGTTTTGCTTCTCTTTCCATAAGATGGATCACGCTTCTATGTTCAATGCCTCTTCTTCTTCGTTGTCTTCTACTGCATTCTTCTGGAATGGAAGAAACAAGGTTCAGCACGATCTGATTGATACTGATTTTGTCGCTCTCTTGTGTAATTACACCATACCCATCTTTCCCACTCTTGCAATTCTTGTCATTATATCTGCTGTATTTTTCCATTTAGTGAAGTCATCAACACGCCAAAGTTCTGTGGCTTTGCCTCCAGGGCCACAACCCTGGCCACTAGTTGGCAATCTGCCCGAGTTAGTGCGCAATGGACCCGGTTACAAGTGGGTTCACTCTCTCCTCCATAGTTATGCTACTCCCATCCTGTGCGTTCACCTAGGAAGCGTCCACGTCATCGCTGTTAATAGGCCGGACATAGCAAGAGAGTTCCTTAAGAAACAAGAGGCCATATTTACTTCTCGCCCCATCACGATGGCTTCTGAATACTGCAGCAGAGGATTTCTATCCGTCGCACTGGTTCCTTGGGGAGATCAGTGGAAGAAAATGAGGCGTGCGCTTGCGTCGCAGGTGTTAACAACCTCACGCTTTAAGTGGTTGCAAGGCAAGCGGATGGAGGAGGCCGACAATCTGGTCCATTGGATATGGAACCAATGCACCGCTCAATCGCACGCACAACCCAAGACTTTAATTAACGTAAGAAGTGCTGCGAGGCACTACAGCGCAAATGTGATCAGAAAGCTCCTCTTCAACAGGCGCTACTTTGCAAGTGGAGGTGGTAATAAGGATGGAGGTCCCGGTGCAGAGGAGGAAGAGTACGTAGAAGCACTATTCAAGGCATTGTCTCTTTTGTTTAATTTGTGCGTCTCTGATTACATGCCGTGTTTGAGGTGGCTGGATATCGGAGGCAATGAGAAGGCCATGAAAAAAGCCATCCACACTGTGCATAAATATCACACACCACTCATCGAAGAAAGATTTCATTTGAGGCGCGAATGTACCTCTTTAGAGGAACCGCAAGACTTGTTGGACGTCCTGATTTCTATAAAAGACTCCTCTGACGGCAAACCCTTGCTCAGCCTGGAAGAGATCAAATCTCAAGCGACGGTAATTGTCAATAACAATCATCAATAATTAGTGTGGCCATATTGTAATTAAAGTCATCTATATATATTTTAATTAAACTGACGCTAATCTAATGTGCAGGAATTGACATTGGCGGCAGTTGATAATCCGTCGAATGCCGTGGAATGGGCTTTAGCAGAGATGCTGTTGCAGCCGGAGATAATGCAGAAAGCCGTGCAGGAGATCGACACAGTCGTGGGCAAAGATCGGTTAGTAGAGGAATCGGACCTTATGCAGCTGGTGTACGTGAAGGCGTGTGCAAAGGAGGCGCCGAGGTTACATCCGGTGGCACCCTTCAACCTTCCTCACATGTCCATGGAGGACAGCACAGTGGCTGGGTACCACATTCCCAAGGGCAGTCACGTAATACTGAGCCGCGGGGGATTGGGGCGAAGCCCATGCGTGTGGGAAGACCCTCTGCGCTTCTGCCCTGATCGTTTCATGAAAGATGGCAGTGATGTGGGTGTTGAGTTGAGCGACCCCCAGCTACGCCTCCTTTCTTTCAGCACTGGAAGGCGGGGATGCATGGGAGCTGTCCTCGGCACTTCAATGACAGTGATGCTCTTAGCCCGTCTGCTGAACTGCTTCCACTGGTCCACTGATTCCGTGGCACCCATTCACCTTCAAGAAGGTCCGCATGATCTCTTTATGGCCACCCCTCTCCATGCAATCGCAACCCCTCGCCTTCCCCGCCACCTCTATCCATAACCATTGAAGAAATAAAATATCTGAAACAGAAAAAATAGAGTGTAGTAAATAAAACAAAATGTTTGCTTCTTCATACATAATTTTAGAAGTATTTAGAATGGTTAATAAAACTTCTAAAGAGAAAAGTGTAAAAGAAAAGAAAAGGAAGGTTGCATATGCTGGAATGTTTCATAGACTGTGATTTTTTAGATACATTTCATAAATAAATATTATTTCTAAATAGTGGAGTCTTTTGGATACATTCTATTAATAAACATTATTTTCAACGCCTCTCATAGTATTTATTTAAGAAAGATAATCACAACATTTATTATGTTAATAATTGTATAGCAACTTCCTTTAGATATAACATGTCCCATCGACAAATTTCTCTATAGTAATGCTTTGGTAAATATGTCAACACTTTAATCTTCTATTTCACAAAACTTTAACTATATTACTTGTTTTTCAATCAAGTCATGAGCAAAGCGATGATGTACTTCTATGTGTTTGGATCCAACATGATATAGGATTTTCTTCTAGCTTAATGGTGCTTTGACTATCACAAAATATAATAGTTGGACAATCTTGTGGTTGTTGTGTTTCTTCAACTAGTCTTTTAAGCCATTGCACTACATGGTATGCCTTTGATGAACCAATGTACTTAGCTTATGTGGATGATAGTGATATTGTTGATTACTTCTTACAAGTCCATGAAATTCGTCTTGAACCAAGATGAAAAATATATCGAAAAGCTTTTTTTTTTTTTTTTTTGTCATAGTAGCCACTTGCATAGCAAGAATGTGAATATCCTAATAGAATAGGCTCTCCTCATATTTAGATTCAAATTCATGTTGATAAGTACTTGAATGTATTTTAGTATTCTTTTAGCTACTGTCCAATATTAAATATGTGGATGTTTCATGTACCTAGATACAATGCCAACTGCATATGCAATATCTGCTCTCGTTATAGTGAGATACATTAAGAGACTTCCAAAGATTTGTCTAAACAATTCGCCATCTAACTTATTTTGAGTGGTATTAGCACTCAATTTTAATCCTACTTCTCATGGTGTACTAGATGGTTTGTACTCCACATTACATTTTCTCAATACATCAAGAGAATATTTGATTTGAGAAATCACGATCCTTCCTTCTTCTTGAAATATTTGCATATCCAAAAAGTAGTGCATCAATCCTAGGTTAGTTGTTTCAAAATATTTTTTAGGTTGATCCTTCATATTTTTAATGTACTGTGTGTGATCTCTTATAACGATTAAATCATCTACATATAGTACAAAAATAGCAATTTTACTATCACTATCCTTTACATAAACATCTAGAGTGTGTGGAATCAGTTATGGATGTTATCCCCTTAGGTTTAAAATGTCTTATGTGGGATAAAACAAGACAATTATATACCTCCAGTTTCCTTTTCGTTGGTAAGAGAATTTTAAAATATACAAAAACACTACTAACTAATTCATTCAAAATCATGAAGGATCTTTAAATCTTAGTTTAGAAAGAGATATATTTTTATAGGTATGACCACTTGTTTACTTGAGAGCTATTGTATTGTTAACATAGAATCCTAATTTATAGTAAGATTTGTGAGGCTTTCTTTGACAACAACAAGAAGTTTGAACTTGCATCTCATAAATTCAACAAATTTTTTGGGGGCTTGTCTAAGGTTTATGTTTAAATATAATGTCTTGAAATTTAAGATATAGAACATGACACAACACCAATAACAACAATACTAATATTGGCCCTGAGGTGTGGTAAAAATATAGGGTAGGGTTTTTCAAATAAATTTTTAGGGAGGGATAGCTAATAGAGAGTCAATAGTAAATATCAAAACTTTATATTTTTCAGTAAAATCAAGCTTTTCACTAGACAACACGTTTATATTTTTCTTTTTATTCAAGAAAGATTTAATATTTTATGTTATAACCAGCTGAATTTTGTATATCAATATACCCTTTGTGGTAGTTTATTTAATTCTCATCAATCATAATGAGCCATATACAAAAGATGTTAGCATTACTATTAATATGGTTATAGTACATTGTGTATAGTGGCAGGTGTGCAGGCGTATATAGTTAACTATATGCAATTATTTCATTCAACTGCTCACTTATTTTGATTGTGTAAATTCTTACTAACTCAATCCTTCGTATTTTCCAACATTTGGTATCAAAGCATGTAATCGGACTAGGGACTCGTAGTCAAAGGTTTGATGATCTATAGAAAATCGTATAGTTGTACTTGAAGGGGCTCCAAAAGGTAATCTTCCACAGGCGCTCCCCTTTAATCACTTGGTTGTTAGCTTCAATGTCAGGTAGCCCATATTAGACCATATGGAAATATTTGTGGGTATATGGAATGTGTGAATAGGAGAGAACAATGGCTACACATCGAGGAGGACGTACGATGCAAGATGCCATTTTATTGTTGAGGATGGATTCCTTTCTCTGAGGAGATGAAGTGAGACCCGTAGTAAGAGACCATTTCTATGCACAGTGTGGTTATGACTAAATTTTATTGCAAAAACAATGCATAAAATACACATGATTTCCCTTTCTTGGTATTTTCATACAAAAATCCAGCCTAAAATGGTTTTTTTCTCTGGTGAGTGAGTAGTAGTTTGAATCTGATTTAAATAATGTGGATCTGTGGTATGATCAATGCCTGCATATAGATTTCAACTTTTGAATGTTTGGTGGTTACATTTCAACTCTTGAACATTTGGTGTTTAATGATTACTGCAACAATGTTGGTGAGTTGAAATTTGTGCACGCCGACTTCGTTGATGAATGATAAGGAAAGTAAAGGTGTTTTTGAAAGAAAAGCTAGGTATAGGCGAACATCTGAGTTCATAATCTTCGGTCTTTCTGTAAGTGCCTCATAAATTCTTTGTACTATAGGGAGGCATATTTCTAAACGTATGTGTAAGCTTATTTTATGCAAAATTGATTGTGAGGGTGCTCAAGATTCGAGCAAGATTAATTATTAGAATGAAAAGGATATACTCCTCAATCAATAATTGTTAGGAAAATGTTTGTAAGGGTGCATTATTTGTTAAAGCTGAGTTTCTTTTTGCTATTAGTTCATTCACGATGAATGGTGTATCTACTAAAGGAGTTAATCAATTTTATGTGAGTGGACTTGATGTAAGAAACACTGTTGATACATACTTTGAAAGGGAGGTTATGAAGAAGAAAAGACTATGTTGTTTTTCGTTGAGGTTGATGAAAAATCAACAAAGCATGTAGCTCCACATGGAAACAGGGATTAGAAGGCATTAGTTGAACATGTGCTAAAGGTGGAAGAATTTATTCTTGATTGGAAACATTACTTGCATACTACATTTTCTCTAAAATCAAGAATGAAGCTTCATAAGTTTGTACCTTGAGCCTTCAACATTGGAGGTTGGTGGCACCTGAGGATGGAGGAATTTCCACCATCTCAAGTTAGCTTCTCACTTAGAGATGATGCTCTGCAAGAGAATCAATTTTGGCTTTAATTTCTTGCTTTCCCTATTATTGTTGATAGATTTAAAGAATACGTATATTGTGAAGTTTGATTTTTGGAGACAGGTAAAGGGTTTGGTGAAGAGCTCTATATGGATAGTTTCCCAGAGAGTTCATGAGACTATGAAAAAGGATTATACCTTTACAAAGGTCAAGGAGACAACTCGGAGGATGGTTTTCCAATAATTGCAGTTCAGACCAAGGATTATACCTTTACGAGGGTCAAGAAGACAAGTTGGAGGATGGTTTAAATCCAATAATTATGCTTTGGACCAAGGATTCTACCTTTATGAGGGTCAAGAAGACAACTTGGAGAATGGTTTTCCAATAATTATAGTCTATGATTCGGGAGTTCATGGGAGGAAGAACTCAAAAATCCAACTTGGAGCTACACCTTTACGAAGGTTATGAGGCGACTTGGAGGAGTTCCACTTTATTTAGGATTTGTTTCTTCAGAAGGAAAATCTACCCAAAAATGTATACACATTTTGTAATTAGTGAGTTTTGTCATGTAAACCTTAGTGGGGGGGTCCCATGGCAAGGTGACTTTGTTGTTTTGGGAATGATGTAATAAGAGGGGAATATTAGAATTATTATTAATATGGCTATGTTGCATTGTGTATAGTGTCGGGTCTGTGGTTGTATACAATTAACTATCTGTAACTATTTCATTCAATAACTCATTCATTAAGCTGCTTACTTCTTTTTCTTTTGTAAATTCCTTACTATGCATCAATGAAGCCAACTCAATCCTTCACACTTTCCAACAAAAGAAAGGTAAGAAAGACCATGAAAATCATGAGAGGCTATAATTTAATAAAGATATAATTTTTAAGCATAAAAGGAGGTCCTAGATTTAATTAGTACATTAATTTGAATCAATTATTTCTTTGCTTAACAATGGGACACAAACCAACCAGGGTGTTAGGATTGGCTAACTGCCGAAAAGGAGAGAAAAAATTCTCAAGCTTAGTTCCTTTATTACAAACGAAATAGAATGATTGAATATTATTCAAGTAAACTAATTATTACGAAGACCTAATTTCAAAATATATATAATTGCACAAAAAATTAAAAATGACAAAAAAATGCAAATATTGGAAGAGAAAACATAGGGGAACCATGACAGTAAGAAGGGCTTGAAATGACAAAACAAGGGCAAGGGTGCCCCAATCTAAAAAATGAGGGTTTTAAACATCTCTGGATTGGGAGACCTTTTCCAGAACCATGTGCTCCACATTGTACATTCACTATTTGAAATATATTTGCTTCACACCTAAATATATAAATCATAGAAAAAGAGAAGAGAGGGGGTGGCCATATAGGATTTTTCCTTCGTCAAACCCCATTTTTGGTATTTCTACCTCCACGAAAAACTAATTTGATAATAAATAAAAGTGTCTTCTCGCAACCTTAAGTGTTCTTAAGACCATAATGAGCAATAAAATATAAAATAATGACAAAACCCCTACTAAATTACATTAGAGTGGAGTTTTCTATGACACAATCAGGAAAAACGGACATCCAATTCAAGCAGAAATTCAAATACCGGGAAGTTTCCTCAATATGTTAGAATACCCCACTCTAGGATCTAAAACAACGTAAAAAGTCTAAAGAAGAGAACCCACCAAATAAAGTTGAAACAAATTTTGAAAGATTCCAAAGAAACTACACAAAAAGCCTAGATTCCAATTTATTCTTCCATTAGCTTCAAACTTCAATAATTTTGATAAAATTTATAAATTTTAAAAAAACTTTCTTGTAATTCTATAAAATAGGATGCCAATTTTTACAAAGCTTCCTTGTAATTGCAGTTGTATATCTTTTGCACTAGAGTTTTATGTTTAAATAAGGAAATATAGGAATAAATTTAAGTGTAGAGTGACTCATTTCAATTTGAATTTGAAGAATATTTTACCACCACATATTGAAATTGAATTCACATCACACAAGAAAAAGGCTGACCTTAACTTATGACCTTTTTTCCCAAGAAAAGCACTAATGCTACAACATCCTCACCACTGAATAACACTAATTTATTAGTTATAAGGACTAATATCTTAGCTACATATTTGGTTGTAATATTTTTGGCTATTTTCTGCTTGTATAATATCATAAGCTTGTTCTTCATTGGTGGAATTGGTTCTACGACGTGATTAAACATAGTTCGACACGTTTTCCTCATATCAACACAATGTTGCAAGTCAAGGAAAGCTATTGAATTTATAAGTGTCTCCATGATTATCTAGTTGTATTTAGCAGGTTCAAGAAACATCTTGAATAGAAAAATTCTAGAATACTATAAATTCAACAATACTCTTTCATGTATGTGTCTTATCCTATAAGCAGCATGCTTTGCTTGATTGGGTTACAAATCCCATCAAAATTGGTCTGTAATGGGTTTCAAGTCCTATAATAGGGGAAATATTTTTTTGATTAATTGCAAGCAACATAAAAAATTAAACCCCAATCAACATTAGAGCACAATGGAAAGCAAGAACATAATAATATTGAAACAATATCACCTCATCTTCAAGCCTCTGGCGATTGACCTGTACTTGCCTTCTCCATCTTGCTGTAAATTGTATGATTTCCCATAGATTGAAGTGCAACTATTACCTATGCTTAAGACAAGCAAGATATTGAAGAATTGAATGCTCAAGTACTCAAAATTATCAAGCATGCTGTGTGCGTGAATCAAAATTACTAGAGAGAGACACTTTTTAAAGAATTCCAATTTGGAAATGGATGGCTAAGATTAGAAGTTGGTAAAGCCCTAAGATCAAAGGTGAGAATTCAATGCAATGAGGAGCATTCGGATTATGAAAACATTAGGTCAAAGTTAGGGCAAGATTTGAAATAAAGTGTTGGGATTTAATTGGAGACAATTAAATAAAAGGTGGAGAATAAATGAGATAGAGGTAGTTGGAAAATCAAATAATAATAGAAATTATTTGGTTTATGGAGGAAGGCCGACTTTTAGAAAATAATGGTTAAATTCCTAAACAACAATAAGACAAAAGAAAATAAATAATTATTTTAATAATTTACTTGTGGGATGAAAAGTGGGTTAAATGAATAATTTTATTTAATTCAAGAAGAAAAGGATAATGAACAAATTAAATAATTAATGGTAAATATTTAATTGTAGGTGAAAATTAAAAATAAGTAATTGAATAAACTAGAAATTTATTTAATTATGGGAGGGAATAAGTATTAATTAGTGACATATTTAAATAAGTGTAAATTATTTATTCAAATAGTCATGGAGGAACACTTTAATTATGCGGGGGACGAGCGTGGTCATCATAAAAAAATATGGTTTGCAGGTCTAGGCCACTTTTATGTGTTTACAGGTCCCATCAAAACCTATTTTACACCTCAAAAAAAACATTACTCTTTCATTAGCTAAGAAATAATCAATTTTTTAATTTATTTCTTCATAAATATCATGATCCTCTGTTCAAGTATAATGTCTCACTTTACTTCGAAAGAGTTAGTCAAGGAAAATAATTTTTGGCTATGAGCATTGTAATTTCCTTAACTAGGAATTATAAAAGGTCCTCTACGTGAAGGCTAGTTTAAGGACCCTCAATACATAAACAATAAATTTATATACAAGTATAGTTTATAATAATTAAGAGATCATGCAAATAAAAATCAATCACAAGTAACATATACATAAGAGTGAGCTTGGGATGTGGATGAAATGCCTTAAGTTGGCTCGTATGTGATGTACTAAGTTATCTTTAGTTGTTGCATTTTAAGGGAAACCCCTTATCCATGATGTAGTTTGATTTGAGAACATATGACTTGGCATCACTCTTTTTGAATAAGCTCTCATGTCTTCTTCATTGGCTACTTTAAAACAGATTGCTCACAACAATGGTGTTAGCAATCGCTTTAAATTGGGAGCATACATTGACATTATCTTTCAAAATTTCTCATGTTTCATTTGGCAATTTTCCTTCTTCTTGTGATGTGTCCTTTTCTTGGTGGTGTCATTGGGTTTAATTTCCTTCGACAGTGTGATATTTCTTTGATTTTTCCTCTCTTGGAGATATTAGGTATAATGTTCTCTAAGAAGAGACCTTACATGAATTAAGCAAAGATCCCTTTGAACAATCCTTTACATGCATAAATTTTCATAAGCACTTAACACAACTTGTTAGGCATTGTGAAGCTCAAAGTTTCAATTTTTGGTGCCCTGTTGAAGTTATCAGAGGGATAGCTTTCATATGGTTAGTATGACGAGAAGCCTACACATGGGAATGACTTTCTCATTGTATGGTGGGAATTTGATATAGAGCCTTAACTTTCTCTCTAAGCCACCCTTTTTGGATACTAACCTACCGAATGTCTCCTCAAGTTTCCTTACCTCAGAGTGAGTGTGTTTTGGAAAAACATATTAGACCTGGGCCACATCATTGGGTATAGACTTTCGGGGCCCTATCCACTCTCTTTTTTTTCCTTTTCTTTCTTCTTTATGTCTTTGGCATTGTATGCTTGTGCATCGTAACGTTGCATATCATACACCTTGTGTGTGTCCCTTTGTACTTATGTTGGTTTGACCTAGGATCATGGATCCTTGGAGCTTGGTCGCCTCCTTGATTTTTATCATCCTATACCATGCACATTAGTACACTTGGATCCCTCTTGAATGTCTACTTTAGTGCAAGTTTGAAGCAAGTTCCTCCTCCGACTAAAGTGGGGGCTAACTGTAGTAATAGAAAAAGTATACCTTTTCCTCACTTAATTTAGAAATAATAAATATTAAAATGAGCCTAATGTTGCCTTGATTTATAATTGTAATGTGTTTTCCACGTTCACATTAATTTTGGGGCCCTTTTAAACTAAATGGACATACTTGTGCCTTATTTAGGGTGTTGTAATTTGTATCTTTACACTTTCATAGTAATCTAGGGATTTATTAATTAATTGGGCTTAGTTATGCCTTAATTGGTCCTATTTTTTATCCGCAAGCCTAACCAAATGCATTTTCCTATGGATAATCCTGACATTTAAGAAATGACCAATTATAATCCAATGTTTTTGATTATGTGTTCTAGGTCTAGTGATTTGGGACTCATACGCCACCTTGGGCGTATGAGTCACACCTAGGTCTCGAGACTAGATTTTAAACAGTTCATTAATCAAGACACTTCTTAGAGTTTGTGTCCTAATTTTAAGCCATTGGGAATGATATACCCCAACTGGCGTACGAGTCTCGCCTTAACCATGACTTTTTTAAATAAAATTATTTGTGGGATTTTATTACCCTAGATCTGATGTCAGCTTGTAGTGTTGTAATTTTAGGAAATTTGGCATAAACAAGTATAAATATGTGGTTATTTCACATAATTTATCATAACAAGCTAGAATTTCATAAGCAATGAAGAGTACTTTCACAAGAGCATTCAAGGGAAGATTTATAGAAGATTATTGTAGCGATCAAGAGGCATTTCATCATGTGAAATATTTAGGTCATCATGCATGCTGTTGAGCTAATGTGGTGATGTAGTATTGGTGATCAAGTTCAAGCATTCAAAGCCTTTATCCTATTCAAGTTTCATGATCGAGAGCTATACTCATTGAGGCCACTTCATGCTTGTTTTCATATTTGCAAACCAAGGTTTCAACAAGGTTTGGTGAGTTGTTACATGATTTTTTCATTCATCATTCCTCCATGCTTTCATATTTCATTTCAAGGTTTAATTACCAAAATGGGGTTTGAACGAGGAAAACCCCTACTCCCCAACACAACAAAAATTTTCCCTCTTCATGTGTGAATTACAAATCTTAGTGAATTGGAGCATGAAGATCCTTTGAAGAAAAAGTTGCAAACGTTGTCAAATATTTCAAGAAGTTGTCATATTCATAGAAACTCACCTAAAAGCCAGAATTCAGACTTTCAGATGTAGAGATCAGAAAAGATTAAAGCTACAGAAGACCTCTTGAGGCTACAAAAGTTTTAGTGGAACCCTAATACTAGGAATAAATCACCACCTTGGGCATATGAGTCTCAGTATTACTGTTTCTTCTATTTTTTGTACATCTCGATTTCTCAACGGAAGATTCCAAATTCTACACTTTAGAAACAACAAATTTTTGGGTTTTTAGATCTTGTTTAGACATCTCCTATCCTCTAGGTACCTTTTTGCTTCTCTCTATTTAGTAATTTTATTCCATGATTTCATTTTATAGGTTTTAGTGCATTAGGGTTTGCATTTCTCCTTTGAAGCTTCATTTTAATAGTGAACCCCCTTTTTAATAACACCTAAGGAAACCTCCTAGCAGTCCCTTCCCTCAATTGATTGACTTGGTTGAGGGATCTAGGTTTTCCTAATGAACTAAGAGTGAAAGAGGTCCTAAGCACAGTTCCATCGATCCCAAAAGGTGGACACCCTATTTCCTTTAGTTCATGTACAACATTAGAGGAAATTATTATTATTATTATTATTATTATTATTATTATTATGTGTTGTAGCAAATTATCATTTGAGAAAAAAAGTTATTAGGTCACTGTATGGTTTACTTAATAAAAGTTGATAGTTCCCCATCGTTTAATCAAGTAAAATATTTAATTAAATTAACTTGGAAAAATTAAATGAATTAATCAGATATATTCAATTATATTCTTTTCAATATGAATGTTAAAACACATAATGCGATGACTACCTTGTGCGGATAACTTCACGCAACAGTTAAATTATGGAACATGGTTAAGTTAAAAAGGATAAATCCTCAAATCATCAAATCTATTTTAAGGAGTGACCTGGGAGTGTTAAATCCATTGCAATCGATTGAATTGTTATTAAATTCTTATGCTCATTTATATGCTTTCAATACCAATGAGTGTAGATAATATTATATCATGATGGCCACGATAAGATTTATATTTAGTTTTTTTCATTAAAGAATTGGGTTTCCATGTCACTAAATGTTGGGAATGACATATTGCATCATAATAATATGCATTCATTTAATTCTATTTAATAATTAGAAATTTGATTAAGTATTCTAGTTGCGTGAGAAGTTATTTTAGTAGAAATAAAGATTCTTAAGATAATTTTTTAATGCTATTATTTTTTTTATTCCAATATTAATTGATGGTTATCATTACTTTTATTCTTATGTGTGGTATTAGTGTCTATAGTTATTTATGGTTCTTTCACAAAATTAGATATAAATTTCTATTGCTAAATTGTTTGGCACACTTCTACAAGTATGAAGGTGATCCCTATAAGTGTGGATATGAACTTTTATGTAAATATAAACTTGTAACTTATAGGCTTGGTGTCACTACATTTTTCTTTCTAAGACTTATGGACCTTGATATATGTTCTTTGCTTCTAATAAAAGATATCATGTTTATAAATATCTTTAGAGAATTTATTAAATTACAAGGCCCGTGTACTAGCCAATCAAATATCTTGATTGATTAATTTAGGAAATATGAACTAAGTTCAATAATAATAGGAAAGAATAGAATATGAAATGCTAAAAAGATCCTTTGTAATATTTTTGTATTTTTATTCTAAATGTGCTCATTGGCTTCCTAGATTACTAATTTTAGAGTTAATATTTAAACACACCATCCTAGCATGCAATATAAAATATTTTAGGTTTTCTAGTTGGCTAATAATAACTGGCAACGAAGGGAAGCTTTAGTCTAAATTAAGAAAGCCAAATTTAAAGATTTTTGTTTTAACTCAATAATTAGGAAAGTGATTTAGATAAATTTTACATGCCGAAATCATTTGAACTAGCATGATCAATTAACAGTTTTAGAGATTAACTCTATGTCCTAAAGATGATAGATCAAAAGAAGAGGAAAAGATGATCTAATCGTGTATCAATTTTGATAAAATAAATATCATATTATACATTAATCTACAAATGAAAAGTAACCTAGCAATTTTAATCTCAAAACTTATGGAACAAGTAATTGGTAAGCAATTTTCACTAATTTAAAGATTTTAATTTTAACTTAATAATTAGGAAAGTGATTTAGATAAATTTTACATGATGAAATCATTGGAACTAGAATGATGAATTAAAATATTTAGAGATTAACTCTATCTCCTAAAGATGATGGATAAAAATAAGAGGAAAAGTTGATCTAATTGTGTATCAATTCTGATGAAAAGAAATATCATGTTATACATTAATCTACAAATAAAAAGTAACCTAGCAATTTTAATCTAAAAACCTATGGAACAACTAATTGGTAAACAATTTTCACTGTTACAATATAGTTTAGGCATGCTTTATAATTTTCACGTTGTTTAGGTTGTTCAATTATACAATTAAAAACATGTATATGGAGAAATTAGATATTTATTTATTATAATTTAAAATGTTGAATTTATAAAAAGTAAAATAAAGTTTTTCGTAGTTTTAAATTTTTTTGAATAAATGTTTTTATTCAAAAATTATAATAAAATTTCCCTTTTCATATCAAATTCCATTTAATATTGAACATATTTAAATGGAATGACTTCATACAGATACATATGTTCAAGTAATATATATTTTGTTTTAAGCTCAACTTATAATCCAATACCTTTTGTTATTATTTTAATAATATTAAAATCTATTTCCATAATCAAGATGATCATGTTACTACTTACACACATTCCACATAGTCCTGGTATTAAAATTGTGTAAAGTAGCCTAAACATTTGTAAATTTTCCCCATTTTAGTGAAAGCATTGCAATATCCATCACTCTCACTCTAACCTAGAATTTTAGTCACCCCTATCCATTATATAAATATTTTATGATGGTTTAGCCATATAAATTGCTTTAATTCAATATTTTAAGAAAAATATAAATTGTCAAATAATATGTTTAATTTATGAAAAAATAGTTTAAACATTCTTTATTAAAATACTTTTATCTATTATACATTAAATTTGAGAAAAATAAACATCCATCTTTAATAAAGTAATGGAAATTATTGAGCTAAACGATATTAGAATGAAAACAGAATAAAGAAAATATGTTTTTTCCCTTCCTAAAAACTTGCATGATTATCACATTCTCAATAGTCACCATCAAAGCATGTATATTTTTTTTTAAACAAACGAAAAATCCTATTTATGTCATTAGTGTTATATATATATGAAAACAATGATAATTATTAGTAATAAATGAAAAAATCTTTAATTTACTCTAACAATTCACAACAAGTTTCTAAATACATATTAAAAATATTCAAGATAATTTAATTAAAACTATTTTATAAACAAGATTAATTATATTTTATCTTTGAAAATATTCCAAATAATATGAATTTTTATAATAAATATCCTAAACCGGTGTAATTAATATAGAACAATTAAAACCATTACTAATAAATGTAAAATCTTAAATTTATCATTACAATGCACGATAAATTTCTAAATTCATATTAAAAAATGTTTGAAATAATCTTACAAAAAATATTCTAAAAATTTAAAATAATTATATTTTATGTTTGAAAATATTTTGAATTAAGACATTTTCTACAAAATAATATTAATATTATAAATTAAATTATTATTTTAAATTTATCTATAATAAATTTCGAAATTTTACTTTTGTAAAAAAATATATAACAAGTCAAACTATATGACGTAATAAATTGTAAAATTGTAATATACTTAAAAGGGTCACAGACGATAAAATTTCACACCTGCTCTTTCTTTTTCAACTCATCATGTAAGAAACGTCAATCAATCCAACCCTGTGAAAATACACCTTTGACTGAAAAATACAATCAATTCAAAAATGCGTTTTCAGAAATAAATAGACAATATTCACGATGCGAAACAGTGTCGTAATTTTAATGTTTACGTAAGTCAATAGAATATGACATCCGTCACTCTCGCTTGGTCGGCTCGTTATGTGAGTATGTGTCGGGTCGACACAGTTTGCCTTTTAAAACCTCCAGAGGGAATTGTCCTCGGTTATGTCCATCCACTTCAAAATTGAGCTAAACGAGCTGAAATCTCCACACGGCAAATGCACAGATTCATTCCATCGGAGGGCTAAGTACACGTGAAACTTGTGTATCAGTAAACCTTAGCCTATAAATTTTCGACGAATGACAACAATTCTATCAAAAAACAAATCTCATCTTTGTTGGGTGATAATCGAGCGAGGCAGGATTTTGCTTCTCTTCCCATAAGATGGA
>VDFB02277506.1:0-23048 GCA_007258455.2 Sequoia sempervirens
GTTCAGCACGATCTGATTGATACTGATTTTGTCGCTCTCTTGTGTAATTACACCATACCCATCTTTCCCACTCTTGCAATTCTTGTCATTATATCTGCTGTATTTTTCCATTTAGTGAAGTCATCAACACGCCAAAGTTCTGTGGCTTTGCCTCCAGGGCCACAACCCTGGCCACTAGTTGGCAATCTGCCCGAGTTAGTGCGCAATGGACCCGGTTACAAGTGGGTTCACTCTCTCCTCCATAGTTATGCTACTCCCATCCTGTGCGTTCACCTAGGAAGCGTCCACGTCATCGCTGTTAATAGGCCGGACATAGCAAGAGAGTTCCTTAAGAAACAAGAGGCCATATTTACTTCTCGCCCCATCACGATGGCTTCTGAATACTGCAGCAGAGGATTTCTATCCGTCGCACTGGTTCCTTGGGGAGATCAGTGGAAGAAAATGAGGCGTGCGCTTGCGTCGCAGGTGTTAACAACCTCACGCTTTAAGTGGTTGCAAGGCAAGCGGATGGAGGAGGCCGACAATCTGGTCCATTGGATATGGAACCAATGCACCGCTCAATCGCACGCACAACCCAAGACTTTAATTAACGTAAGAAGTGCTGCGAGGCACTACAGCGCAAATGTGATCAGAAAGCTCCTCTTCAACAGGCGCTACTTTGCAAGTGGAGGTGGTAATAAGGATGGAGGTCCCGGTGCAGAGGAGGAAGAGTACGTAGAAGCACTATTCAAGGCATTGTCTCTTTTGTTTAATTTGTGCGTCTCTGATTACATGCCGTGTTTGAGGTGGCTGGATATCGGAGGCAATGAGAAGGCCATGAAAAAAGCCATCCACACTGTGCATAAATATCACACACCACTCATCGAAGAAAGATTTCATTTGAGGCGCGAATGTACCTCTTTAGAGGAACCGCAAGACTTGTTGGACGTCCTGATTTCTATAAAAGACTCCTCTGACGGCAAACCCTTGCTCAGCCTGGAAGAGATCAAATCTCAAGCGACGGTAATTGGCAATAACAATTATCAATAATTAGTGTGGCCATATTGTAATTAAAGTCATCTATATATATTTTAATTAAACTGACGCTAATCTAATGTGCAGGAATTGACATTGGCGGCAGTTGATAATCCGTCGAATGCCGTGGAATGGGCTTTAGCAGAGATACTGTTGCAGCCGGAGATAATGCAGAAAGCCGTGCAGGAGATCGACACAGTCGTGGGCAAAGATCGGTTAGTAGAGGAATCGGACCTTATGCAGCTGGTGTACGTGAAGGCGTGTGCAAAGGAGGCGCTGAGGTTACATCCGGTGGCACCCTTCAACCTTCCTCACATGTCCATGGAGGACAGCACAGTGGCTGGGTACCACATTCCCAAGGGCAGTCACGTAATACTGAGCCGCGGGGGATTGGGGCGAAGCCCATGCGTGTGGGAAGACCCTCTGCGCTTCTGCCCCGATCGTTTCATGAAAGATGGCAGTGATGTGGGTGTTGAGTTGAGCGACCCCCAGCTACGCCTCCTTGCTTTCAGCACTGGAAGGCGGGGATGCATGGGAGCTGTCCTCGGCACTTCAATCACAGTGATGCTCTTAGCCCGTCTGCTGAACTGCTTCCACTGGTCCACTGATTCCGTGGCACCCATTCACCTTCAAGAAGGTCCGCATGATCTCTTTATGGCCACCCCTCTCCATGCAATCGCAACCCCTCGCCTTCCCCGCCACCTCTATCCATAACCATTGAAGAAATAAAATATCTGAAACAGAAAAAATAGAGTGTAGTAAATAAAACAAAATGTTTGCTTCTTCATACATAATTTTAGAAGTATTTAGAATGGTTAATAAAACTTCTAAAGAGAAAAGTATAAAAGAAAAGAAAAGGAAGGTTGCATATGCTGGAATGTTTCATAGACTGTGATTTTTTAGATACATTTCATAAATAAATATTATTTCTAAATAGTGGAGTCTTTTGGATACATTCTATTAATAAACATTATTTTCAACACCTCTCATAGTATTTATTTAAGAAAGATAATCACAACATTTATTATGTTAATAATTGTATAGCAACTTCCTTTAGATATAACATGTCCCATGGACAAATTTCTCTATAGTAATGCTTTGGTAAATATGTCAACACTTTAATCTTCTATTTCACAAAACTTTAACTATATTACTTGTTTTTCAATCAAGTCATGAGCAAAGCGATGATGTACTTCTATGTGTTTGGATCCAACATGATATAGGATTTTCTTCTAGCTTAATGTTGCTTTGACTATCACAAAATATAATAGTTGGACAATCTTGTGGTTGTTGTGTTTCTTCAACTAGTCTTTTAAGCCATTGCACTACATGGTATGCCTTTGATGAACCAATGTACTTAGCTTATGTGGATGATAGTGATATTGTTGATTACTTCTTACAAGTCCATGAAATTCGTCTTGAACCAAGATGAAAAATATATCGAAAAGCTTTTTTTTTTTTTTTGTCATAGTAGCCACTTGCATAGCAAGAATGTGAATATCCTAATAGAATAGGCTCTCCTCATATTTAGATTCAAATTCATGTTGATAAGTACTTGAATGTATTTTAGTATTCTTTTAGCTACTGTCCAATATTAAATATGTGGATGTTTCATGTACCTAGATACAATGCCAACTGCATATGCAATATCTGCTCTCGTTATAGTGAGATACATTAAGAGACTTCCAAAGATTTGTCTAAACAATTCGCCATCTAACTTATTTTGAGTGGTATTAGCACTCAATTTTAATCCTACTTCTCATGGTGTACTAGATGGTTTGTACTCCACATTACATTTTCTCAATACATCAAGAGAATATTTGATTTGAGAAATCACGATCCTTCCTTCTTCTTGAAATATTTGCATATCCAAAAAGTAGTGCATCAATCCTAGGTTAGTTGTTTCAAAATATTTTTTAGGTTGATCCTTCATATTTTTAATGTACTGTGTGTGATCTCTTATAACGATTAAATCATCTACATATAGTACAAAAATAGCAATTTTACTATCACTATCCTTTACATAAACATCTAGAGTGTGTGGAATCAGTTATGGATGTTATCCCCTTAGGTTTAAAATGTCTTATGTGGGATAAAACAAGACAATTATATACCTCCAGTTTCCTTTTCGTTGGTAAGAGAATTTTAAAATATACAAAAACACTACTAACTAATTCATTCAAAATCATGAAGGATCTTTAAATCTTAGTTTAGAAAGAGATATATTTTTATAGGTATGACCACTTGTTTACTTGAGAGCTATTGTATTGTTAACATAGAATCCTAATTTATAGTAAGATTTGTGAGGCTTTCTTTGACAACAACAAGAAGTTTGAACTTGCATCTCATAAATTCAACAAAATTTTTGGGGGCTTGTCTAAGGTTTATGTTTAAATATAATGTCTTGAAATTTAAGATATAGAACATGACACAACACCAATAACAACAATACTAATATTGGCCCTGAGGTGTGGTAAAAATATAGGGTAGGGTTTTTCAAATAAATTTTTAGGGAGGGATAGCTAATAGAGAGTCAATAGTAAATATCAAAACTTTATATTTTTCAGTAAAATCAAGCTTTTCACTAGACAACACGTTTATATTTTTCTTTTTATTCAAGAAAGATTTAATATTTTATGTTATAACCAGCTGAATTTTGTATATCAATATACCCTTTGTGGTAGTTTATTTAAATTTTATTTAATTCTCATCAATCATAATGAGCCATATACAAAAGATGTTAGCATTACTATTAATATGGTTATAGTACATTGTGTATAGTGGCAGGTGTGCAGGCGTATATAGTTAACTATATGCAATTATTTCATTCAACTGCTCACTTATTTTGATTGTGTAAATTCTTACTAACTCAATCCTTCGTATTTTCCAACATTTGGTATCAAAGCATGTAATCAGACTAGGGACTCGTAGTCAAAGGTTTGATGATCTATAGAAAATCGTATAGTTGTACTTGAAGGGGCTCCAAAAGGTAATCTTCCACAGGCGCTCCCCTTTAATCACTTGGTTGTTAGCTTCAATGTCAGGTAGCCCATATTAGACCATATGGAAATATTTGTGGGTATATGGAATGTGTGAATAGGAGAGAACAATGGCTACACATCGAGGAGGACGTACGATGCAAGATGCCATTTTATTGTTGAGGATGGATTCCTTTCTCTGAGGAGATGAAGTGAGACCCGTAGTAAGAGACTATTTCTATGCACAGTGTGGTTATGACTAAATTTTATTGCAAAAACAATGCATAAAATACACATGATTTCCCTTTCTTGGTATTTTCATACAAAAATCCAGCCTAAAATGGTTTTTTTCTCTGGTGAGTGAGTAGTAGTTTGAATCTGATTTAAATAATGTGGATCTATGGTATGATCAATGCCTGCATATAGATTTCAACTTTTGAATGTTTGGTGGTTACATTTCAACTCTTGAACATTTGGTGTTTAATGATTACTGCAACAATGTTGGTGAGTTGAAATTTGTGCACGCCGACTTCGTTGATGAATGATAAGGAAAGTAAAGGTGTTTTTGAAAGAAAAGCTAGGTATAGGCGAACATCTGAGTTCATAATCTTCGGTCTTTCTGTAAGTGCCTCATAAATTCTTTGTACTATAGGGAGGCATATTTCTAAACGTATGTGTAAGCTTATTTTATGCAAAATTGATTGTGAGGGTGCTCAAGATTCGAGCAAGATTAATTATTAGAATGAAAAGGATATACTCCTCAATCAATAATTTTTAGGAAAATGTTTGTAAGGGTGCATTATTTGTTAAAGCTGAGTTTCTTTTTGCTATTAGTTCATTCACGATGAATGGTGTATCTACTAAAGGAGTTAATCAATTTTATGTGAGTGGACTTGATGTAAGAAACACTGTTGATACATACTTTGAAAGGGAGGTTATGAAGAAGAAAAGACTATGTTGTTTTTCGTTGAGGTTGATGAAAAATCAACAAAGCATGTAGCTCCACATGGAAACAGGGATTAGAAGGCATTAGTTGAACATGTGCTAAAGGTGGAAGAATTTATTCTTGATTGGAAACATTACTTGCATACTACATTTTCTCTAAAATCAAGAATGAAGCTTCATAAGTTTGTACCTTGAGCCTTCAACATTGGAGGTTGGTGGCACCTGAGGATGGAGGAATTTCCACCATCTCAAGTTAGCTTCTCACTTAGAGATGATGCTCTGCAAGAGAATCAATTTTGGCTTTAATTTCTTGCTTTCCCTATTATTGCTGATAGATTTAAAGAATACGTATATTGTGAAGTTTGATTTTTGGAGACAGGTAAAGGGTTTGGTGAAGAGCTCTGTATGGATAGTTTCCCAGAGAGTTCATGAGACTATGAAAAAGGATTATACCTTTACAAGGGTCAAGGAGACAACTCGGAGGATGGTTTTCCAATAATTGCAGTTCAGACCAAGGATTATACCTTTACGAGGGTCAAGAAGACAAGTTGGAGGATGGTTTAAATCCAATAATTATGCTTTGGACCAAGGATTCTACCTTTATGAGGGTCAAGAAGACAACTTGGAGAATGGTTTTCCAATAATTATAGTCTATGATTCGGGAGTTCATGGGAGGAAGAACTCAAAAATCCAACTTGGAGCTACACCTTTACGAAGGTTATGAGGCGACTTGGAGGAGTTCCACTTTATTTAGGATTTGTTTCTTCAGAAGGAAAATCTACCCAAAAATGTATACACATTTTGTAATTAGTGAGTTTTGTCATGTAAACCTTAGTGGGGGGGTCCCATGGCAAGGTGACTTTGTTGTTTTGGGAATGATGTAATAAGAGGGGAATATTAGAATTATTATTAATATGGCTATGTTGCATTGTGTATAGTGTCGGGTCTGTGGTTGTATACAATTAACTATCTGTAACTATTTCATTCAATAACTCATTCATTAAGCTGCTTACTTCTTTTTCTTTTGTAAATTCCTTACTATGCATCAATGAAACCAACTCAATCCTTCACACTTTCCAACAAAAGAAAGGTAAGAAAGACCATGAAAATCATGAGAGGCTATAATTTAATAAAGATATAATTTTTAAGCGTAAAAGGAGGTCCTAGATTTAATTAGTACATTAATTTGAATCAATTATTTCTTTGCTTAACAATGGGACACAAACCAACCAGGGTGTTAGGATTGGCTAACTGCCGAAAAGGAGAGAAAAAATTCTCAAGCTTAGTTCCTTTATTACAAACGAAATAGAATGATTGAATATTATTCAAGTAAACTAATTATTACGAAGACCTAATTTCAAAATATATATAATTGCACAAAAAATTAAAAATGACAAAAAAATGCAAATATTGGAAGAGAAAACATAGGGGAACCATGACAGTAAGAAGGGCTTGAAATGACCAAACAAGGGCAAGGGTGCCCCAATCTAAAAATGAGGGTTTTAAACATCTTCAATTGGGATCTAGAACTTACAGGTCTACATTGTACATTCACTATTTGAAATATATTTTCTTCACACCTAAATATATAAATCATAGAAAAAGAGAAGAGAGGGGGTGGCCATATAGGATTTTTCCTTCGTCAAACCCCATTTTGGTATTTCTACCTCCACGAAAAACTAATTTGATAATAAATAAAAGTGTCTTCTCGCAACCTTAAGTGTTCTTAAGACCATAATGAGCAATAAAATATAAAATAATGACAAAAACCCTACTAAATTACATTAGAGTGGAGTTTTCTATGACACAATCAGGAAAATGTAATATCCAATTCAAGAGAAATTCAAATACTCAGGGGAAAGCCAATATGTTAGAATACCTCACTTAGGATCGAAAAACAATCAAAGTCTAAAGAAGAGAACCTACTCAAATAAAGTCAAACAGTTCTTGAAAGATTCCAAGAAATCCACAAAGCCTAGATTCCAATTTATTCTTCCATTAGCTTCAAACTTCAATAATTTTGATAAAATTTATAAATTTTAAAAAAACTTTCCTGTAATTCTATAAAATAGGATGTCAATTTTTACAAAGCTTCCTTGTAATTGCAGTTGTATATCTTTTGCACTAGAGTTTTATGTTTAAATAAGGAAATATAGGAATAAATTTAAGTGTAGAGTGACCCATTTCAATTTGAATTTGAAGAATATTTTACCACCACATATTGAAATTGAATTCACATCACACAAGAAAAAGGCTGACCTTAACTTATGACCTTTTTTCCCAAGAAAAGCACTAATGCTACAACATCCTCACCACTGAATAACACTAATTTATTAGTTATAAGGACTAATATCTTAGCTACATATTTGGTTGTAATATTTTTGGCTATTTTCTGCTTGTATAATATCATAAGCTTGTTCTTCATTGGTGGAAGTGGTTCTACGACGTGATTAAACATAGTTCGACACGTTTTCCTCATATCAACACAATGTTGCAAGTCAAGGAAAGCTGTTGAATTTATAAGTGTCTCCATGATTATCTAGTTGTATTTAGCAGGTTCAAGAAACATCTTGAATAGAAAAATTCTAGAATACTATAAATTCAACAATACTCTTTCATGTATGTGTCTTATCCTATAAGCAGCATGCTTTGCTTGATTGGGTTACAAATCCCATCAAAATTGGTCTGTAATGGGTTTCAAGTCCTATAATAGGGGAAATATTTTTTTGATTAATTGCAAGCAACATAAAAAATTAAACCCCAATCAACATTAGAGCACAATGGAAAGCAAGAACATAATAATATTGAAACAATATCACCTCATCTTCAAGCCTCTGGCGATTGACCTGTACTTGCCTTCTCCATCTTCCTGTAAATTGTATGATTTCCCATAGATTGAAGTGCAACTATTACCTATGCTTAAGACAAGCAAGATATTGAAGAATTGTATGCTCAAGTACTCAAAATTATCAAGCATGCTGTGTGCGTGAATCAAAATTACTAGAGAGAGACCCTTTTTAAAGAATTCCAATTTGGAAATGGATGGCTAAGATTAGAAGTTGGTAAAGCCCTAAGATCAAAGGCGAGAATTCAATGCAATGAGGAGCATTCGGATTATGAAAACATTAGGTCAAAGTTAGGGCAAGATTTGAAATAAAGTGTTGGGATTTAATTGGAGACAATTAAATAAAAGGTGGAGAATAAATGAGATAGAGGTAGTTGGAAAATCAAATAATAATAGAAATTATTTGGTTTATGGAGGAAGGCCGACTTTTAGAAAATAATGGTTAAATTCCTAAACAACAATAAGACAAAAGAAAATAAATAATTATTTTAATAATTTACTTGTGGGATGAAAAGTGGGTTAAATGAATAATTTTATTTAATTCAAGAAGAAAAGGATAATGAACAAATTAAATAATTAATGGTAAATATTTAATTGTAGGTGAAAATTAAAAATAAGTAATTGAATAAACTAGAAATTTATTTAATTATGGGAGGGAATAAGTATTAATTAGTGACATATTTAAATAAGTGTAAATTATTTATTCAAATAGTCATGGAGGAACACTTTAATTATGCGGGGGACAAGCGTGGTCATCATAAAAAAATATGGTTTGCAGGTCTAGGCCACTTTTATGTGTTTACAGGTCCCATCAAAACCTATTTTACACCTCAAAAAAAACATTACTCTTTCATTAGCTAAGAAATAATCAATTTTTTAATTTATTTCTTCATAAATATCATGATCCTCTGTTCAAGTATAATGTCTCACTTTACTTCGAAAGAGTTAGTCAAGGAAAATAATTTTTGGCTATGAGCATTGTAATTTCCTTAACTAGGAATTATAAAAGGTCCTCTACGTGAAGGCTAGTTTAAGGACCCTCAATACATAAACAATAAATTTATATACAAGTATAGTTTATAATAATTAAGAGATCATGCAAATAAAAATCAATCACAAGTAACATATACATAAGAGTGAGCTTGGGATGTGGATGAAATGCCTTAAGTTGGCTCGTATGTGATGTACTAAGTTATCTTTAGTTGTTGCATTTTAAGGGAAAACCCTTATCCATGATGTAGTTTGATTTGAGAACATATGACTTGGCATCACTCTTTTTGAATAAGCTCTCATGTCTTCTTCATTGGCTACTTTAAAGCAGATTGCTCACAACAATGGTGTTAGCAATCACTTTAAATTGGGAGCATACATTGACATTATCTTTCGAAATTTCTCATGTTTCATTTGGCAATTTTCCTTCTTCTTGTGATGTGTCCTTTTCTTGGTGGTGTCATTGGGTTTAATTTCCTTCGACAGTGTGATATTTCTTTGATTTTTCCTCTCTTGGAGATATTAGGTATAATGTTCTCTAAGAAGAGACCTTACATGAATTAAGCAAAGATCCCTTTGAACAATCCTTTACATGCATAAATTTTCATAAGCACTTAACACAACTTGTTAGGCATTGTGAAGCTCAAAGTTTCAATTTTTGGTGCCCTATTGAAGTTATCAGAGGGATAGCTTTCATATGGTTAGTATGACGAGAAGCCTACACATGGGAATGAATTTCTCATTGTATGGTGGGAATTTGATATAGAGCCTTAACTTTCTCTCTAAGCCACCCTTTTTGGATACTAACCTACCGAATGTCTCCTCAAGTTTCCTTACCTCAGAGTGAGTGTGTTTTGGACAAACATATTAGACCTGGTCCACATCATTGGGTATAGACTTTCGGGGCCCTATCCACTCTCTTTTTTTTCCTTTTCTTTCTTCTTTATGTCTTTGGCATTGTATGCTTGTGCATCTAACGTTGCATATCATACACCTTGTGTGTGTCCCTTTGTACTTATGTTGGTTTGACCTAGGATCATGGATCCTTGGAGCTTGGTCGCCTCCTTGATTTTTATCATCCTATACCATCCACATTAGTACACTTGGATCCCTCTTGAATGTCTACTTTAGTGCAAGTTTGAAGCAAGTTCCTCCTCCGACTAAAGTGGGGGCTAACTGTAGTAATAGAAAAAGTATACCTTTTCCTCACTTAATTTAGAAATAATAAATATTAAAATGAGCCTAATGTTGCCTTGATTTATAATTGTAATGTGTTTTCCACGTTCACATTAATTTTGGGGCCCTTTTAAACTAAATGGACATACTTGTGCCTTATTTAGGGTGTTGTAATTTGTATCTTTACACTTTCATAGTAATCTAGGGATTTATTAATTAATTGGGCTTAGTTATGCCTTAATTGGTCCTATTTTTTATCCGCAAGCCTAACCAAATGCATTTTCCTATGGATAATCCTGACATTTAAGAAATGACCAATTATAATCCAATGTTTTTGATTATGTGTTCTAGGTCTAGTGATTTGGGACTCATACGCCACCTTGGGCGTATGAGTCGCACCTAGGTCTCGAGACTAGATTTTAAACAGTTCATTAATCAAGACACTTCTTAGAGTTTGTGTCCTAATTTTAAGCCAATTGGGAATGATATACCCCAACTGGCGTACGAGTCTCGCCTTAACCATGACTTTTTTAAATAAAATTATTTGTGGGATTTTATTACCCTAGATCTGATGTCAGCTTGTAGTGTTGTAATTTTAGGAAATTTGGCATAAACAAGTATAAATATGTGGTTATTTCACATAATTTATCATAACAAGCTAGAATTTCATAAGAAATGAAGAGTACTTTCACAAGAGCATTCAAGGGAAGATTTATAGAAGATTATTGTAGCGATCAAGAGGCATTTCATCATGTGAAATATTTAGGTCATCATGCATGCTGTTGAGCTAATGTGGTGATGTAGTATTGGTGATCAAGTTCAAGCATTCAAAGCCTTTATCCTATTCAAGTTTCATGATCGAGAGCTATACTCATTGAGGCCACTTCATGCTTGTTTTCATATTTGCAAACCAAGGTTTCAACAAGGTTTGGTGAGTTGTTACATGATTTTTTCATTCATCATTCCTCCATGCTTTCATATTTCATTTCAAGGTTTAATTACCAAAATGGGGTTTGAACGAGGAAAACCCCTACTCCCCAACACAACAAAAATTTTCCCTCTTCATGTGTGAATTACGAATCTTAGTGAATTGGAGCATGAAGATCCTTTGAAGAAAAAGTTGCAAACGTTGTCAAATATTTCAAGAAGTTGTCATATTCATAGAAACTCACCTAAAAGCCAGAATTCAGACTTTCAGATGTAGAGATCAGAAAAGATTAAAGCTACAGAAGACCTCTTGAGGCTACAAAAGTTTTAGTGGAACCCTAATACTAGGAATAAATCACCACCTTGGGCATATGAGTCTCAGTATTCCTGTTTCTTCTATTTTTTGTACATCTCGATTTCTCAACAGAAGATTCCAAATTCTACACTTTAGAAACAACAAATTTTTGGGTTTTTAGATCTTGTTTAGACATCTCCTATCCTCTAGGTACCTTTTTGCTTCTCTCTATTTAGTAATTTGATTCCATGATTTCATTTTATAGGTTTTAGTGCATTAGGGTTTGCATTTCTCCTTTGAAGCTTCATTTTAATAGTGAACCCCCTTTTTAATAACACCTAAGGAAACCTCCTAGCAGTCCCTTCCCTCAATTGATTGACTTGGTTGAGGGATCTAGGTTTTCCTAATGAACTAAGAGTGAAAGAGGTCCTAAGCACAGTTCCATCGATCCCAAAAGGTGGACACCCTATTTCCTTTAGTTCATGTACAACATTAGAGGAAATTATTATTATTATTATTATTATTATTATTATGTGTTGTAGCAAATTATCATTTGAGAAAAAAAGTTATTAGGTCACTGTATGGTTTACTTAATAAAAGTTGATAGTTCCCCATCGTTTAATCAAGTAAAATATTTAATTAAATTAACTTGGAAAAATTAAATGAATTAATCAGATATATTCAATTATATTCTTTTCAATATGAATGTTAAAACACATAATGCGATGACTACCTTGTGCGGATAACTTCACGCAATAGTTAAATTATAGAACATGGTTAAGTTAAAAAGGATAAATTCTCAAATCATCAAATCTATTTTAAGGAGTGACCTGGGAGTGTTAAATCCATTGCAATTGATTGAATTGTTATTAAATTCTTATGCTCATTTATATGCTTTCAATACCAATGAGTGCAGATAATATTATATCATGATGGCCATGATAAGATTTATATTTAGTTTTTTTCATTAAAGAATTGGGTTTCCATGTCACTAAATGTTGGGAATGACATATTGCATCATAATAATATGCATTCATTTAATTCTATTTAATAATTAGAAATTTGATTAAGTATTCTAGTTGCGTGAGAAGTTATTTTAGTAGAAATAAAAATTCTTCAGATAATTTTTTAATGCTATTATTTTTTTTATTCCAATATTAATTGATGGTTATCATTACTTTTATTCTTATGTGTGGTTTTAGTGTCTATAGTTATTTATGGTTCTTTCACAAAATTAGATATAAATTTGTATTGCTAAATTGTTTAGCACACTTCTACAAGTATGAAGGTGATCCCTATAAGTGTGGATATGAACTTTTATGTAAATATAAACTTGTAACTTATAGGCTTGGTGTCACTACATTTTTCTTTCTAAGACTTATGGACCTTGATATATGTTCTTTGCTTCTAATAAAAGATATCGTGCTTATAAATATCTTTAGAGAATTTATTAAATTACAAGGCCCGGGCGCTAGCCAATCAAATATCTTGGTTGATTAATTTAGGAAATATGAACTAAGTTCAATAATAATAGGAAAGAATAGAATATGAAATGCTAAAAAGATCCTTTGTAATATTTTTGTATTTTTATTCTAAATGTGCTCATTGGCTTCCTAGATTACTAAATTTAAATTAGAGTTAATATTTAAACACACCATCCTAGCATGCAATATAAAATATTTTAGGTTTTCTAGTTGGCTAATAATGTCTGGCAACAAGGGAAGCTTGAGTCTAAATTAAGAAAGCCAAATTTAAAGATTTTGGTTTTAACTCAATAATTAGGAAAGTGATTTAGATAAATTTTACATGCCGAAATCATTTGAACTAGCATGATCAATTAACAGTTTTAGAGATTAACTCTATGTCCTAAAGATGACAGATCAAAAGAAGAGGAAAAGATGATCTAATCGTGTATCAATTTTGATAAAAGGAAATATCATATTATACATTAATCTACAAATAAAAAGTAACCTAGCAATTTTAATCTCAAAACTTATGGAACAAGTAATTGGTAAGCAATTTTCACTAATTTAAAGATTTTGGTTTTAACTCAATAATTAGGAAAGTGATTTAGATAAATTTTACATGATGAAATCATTGGAACTAGAATGATGAATTAAAAGATTTAGAGATTAACTCTATGTCCTAAAGATGATGGATAAAAATAAGAGGAAAAGTTGATCTAATCGTGTATCAATTGATAAGAAATATCATATTATACATTAATCTACAAATAAAAAGTAACCTAGCAATTTTAATCTCTAAACTTATGGAACAACTAATTGGTAAACAATTTTCACTATTACAATATAGTTTAGGCATGCTTTATAATTTTCGCATTGTTTAGGTTGTTCAATTATACAATTAAAAACACGCATATGGAGAAATTAGATATTTATTTATTATAATTTAAAATGTTGAATTTATAAAAAGTAAAATAAAGTTTTTCGTAGTTTTAAATTTTTTTGAATAAATATTTTTATTCAAAAATTATAATAAAATTTCCCTTTTCATATCAAATTCCATTTAATATTGAACATATTTAAATGGAATGACTTGATACAAATACATATGTTCAAGTAATATATATTTTGTTTTAAGCTCAACTTATAATCCAATACCTTTTGTTATTATTTTATTACTATTAAAATCTATTTCCATAATCAAGATGATCATGTTACTACTTACACACATTCCACATAGTCCTGGTATTAAAATTGTGTAAAGTAGCCTAAACACTTGTAAATTTTCCCCATTTTAGTGAAAGCATTGCAATATCCATCACTCTCACTCTGACCTAGAATTTTAGTCACCCCTATCCATTATATAAATATTTTATGATGGTTTAGCCATATAAATTGCTTTAATTCAATATTTTAAGAAAAATATAAATTGTCAAATAATATGTTTAATTTATGAAAAAATAGTTTAAACATTCTCTATTAAAATACTTTTATCTATTATACATTAAATTTGAGAAAAATAAACACCCATCTTTAATAAAGTAATGGAAATTATTGAGCTAAACGATATTAGAATGAAAACAGAATAAAGAAAATATTTTTTTCCCTTCCTAAAAACTTGCATGATTATCACATTCTCAATAGTCACCATCAAAGCATGTATATTTTTTTTAAAACAAACGAAAAATCCTATTTATGTCATTAGTGTTATATATATATGAAAACAATGATAATTATTAGTAATAAATGAAAAAATCTTTAATTTACTCTAACAATTCACAACAAGTTTCTAAATACATATTAAAAATATTCAAGATAATTTAATTAAAACTATTTTATAAACAAGATTAATTATATTTTATCTTTGAAAATATTCCAAATAATATGAATTTTTATAATAAATATCCTAAACCGGTGTAATTAATATAGAACAATTAAAACCATTACTAATAATGTAAAATCTTAAATTTATCATTACAATGCACGATAAATTTCTAAATTCATATTAAAAAATGTTTGAAATAATCTTACAAAAAATATTCTAAAAATTTAAAATAATTATATTTTATGTTTGAAAATATTTTGAATTAAGACATTTTCTACAAAATAATATTAATATTATAAATTAAATTATTATTTTAAATTTATCTATAATAAATTTCGAAATTTTACTTTTGTAAAAAAATATATAACAAGTCAAACTATATGACGTAATAAATTGTAAAATTGTAATATACTTAAAAGGGTCACAGACGATAAAATTTCACACCTGCTCTTTCTTTTTCAACTCATCATGTAAGAAACGTCAATCAATCCAACCCTGTGAAAATACACCTTTGACTGAAAAATACAATCAATTCAAAAATGCGTTTTCAGAAATAAATAGACAATATTCACGATGCGAAACAGTGTCGTAATTTTAATGTTTACGTAAGTCAATAGAATATGACATCCGTCACTCTCGCTTGGTCGGCTCGTTATGTGAGTATGTGTCGGGTCGACACAGTTTGCCTTTTAAAACCTCCAGAGGGAATTGTCCTCGGTTATGTCCATCCACTTCAAAATTGAGCTAAACGAGCTGAAATCTCCACACGGCAAATGCACAGATTCATTCCATCGGAGGGCTAAGTACACGTGAAACTTGTGTATCAGTAAACCTTAGCCTATAAATTTTCGACGAATGACAACAATTCTATCAAAAAACAAATCTCATCTTTGTTGGGTGATAATCGAGCGAGGCAGGATTTTGCTTCTCTTTCCATAAGATGGATCACGCTTCTATGTTCAACGCCTCTTCTTCTTCGTTGTCTTCCACTGCATTCTTCTGGAATGGAAGAAACAGGATTCGATCCGTCGTCGCGATTTTATTGGCTCTTGTGTATTTTACCTTACCCATCTTTCCACTCTTGCAGTTCTTGTCATTATATGCGCTGCATTTTCCATTTGGTAGAGTCATCAACAGCCAAAGTTACGTGGCTTTGCCTCCGGGCCACAACCGGCCACTAGTTGTGATCGCGAGTTAGTCGCCGATAGTTAGGTTACGAAATTGGGTTCACTCCTCTCCTCACGGTTATGCTACTCATCACGATGCGTTAGCCTGGAGCGTCAAATCGGTATTCTTTATATAGGCGGACATGAGAGAGAGTTCCTTAAGAAACAAGACGCTATATTTGCTTCTCGCCCCATCACGATGGCTTCTGAATACTGCAGCAGAGGATTTCTATCCGTCGCACTGGTTCCTTGGGGAGATCAGTGGAAGAAAATGAGGCGTGCGCTTGCGTCGGAGGTGTTAACAACCTCACGCTTTAAGTGGTCGCAAGGCAAGCGGATGGACGAGGCCGACAATCTGGTCCATTGGATATGGAACCAATGCACCGCTCAATCGCACGCACAACCCAAGACTTTAATTAACGTAAGAAGTCTTTGTGAGCCTGCAGTATAAATGTGATGAAGCTCCTCTTAATGAGCTACTTTTGCAAGTGGAAATTAGTTATAAGGATGGAGTCCCGGTCGCGAAGGAGAAGAAATCGTAAAGAAACCTATTCAAGACGTTTATCCTCTTTTATTTTAGTTCTATAATAAATCTACGATTATCGGCTTTGATGTTGAGTAGGTATTTGAATATACTCCGGAGGAGGCAATGAGAAGGCCATGAAAAGAGCCATCCACACTGTGGATAAATATCACACACCACTCATCGAAGAAAGGTTTCGTTTGAGGCGCGAATGTACCTCTTTAGAGGAACCGCAAGACTTGTTGGACGTCCTGATTTCTATAAAAGACTCCTCTGACGGCAAACCCTTGCTCAGCCTGGAAGAGATCAAATCTCAAGCGACGGTAATTGTCAATAACAATTATCAATAATTAGTGTGGCCAATACATATTGCTGGTAAAGTCATCTATATATATTTTAAGCGGCTAATCTAATGTCGGGGTGACATTGGCTTTGAGTTGATAATCCCGAATCGTGGAATGGGCTTTATGAGAATCTTTGTTACCTTGGCGGGAGATATGCGAGATGCAGAGATGCGACGATGCGTGGAGCAAAGATGGTTGAAGTAGGAATGGGACCTTATGCAGCTGGTGTACGTGAAGGCGTGTGCAAAGGAGGCGTTGAGGTTACATCCGGTGGCACCCTTCAACCTTCCTCACATGTCCATGGAGGACAGCACAGTGGCTGGGTACCATATTCCCAAGGGCAGTCACATAATACTGAGTCGCGGGGGATTGGGGCGAAGCCCATGCGTGTGGGAAGACCCTCTGCGCTTCTGCCCCGATCGTTTCATGAATGATGGCAGCGATGTGGGTGTTGAGTTGACCGACCCTCAGCTACACCTCCTTTCTTTCAGGACTGGAAGGCGAGGATGCATGGGAGCTGTCCTCGGCACTTCAATGACAGTGATGCTCTTAGCCCGTCTGCTGAACTGCTTCCACTGGTCCACTGATTCCGTGGCACCCATTCACCTTCAAGAAGGTCCGCATGATCTCTTTATGGCCACCCCTCTCCATGCAATCGCAACCCCTCGCCTTCCCCGCCACCTCTATCCATAACCATTGAAGAAATAAAATATCTGAAACAGAAAAAATAGAGTGTAGTAAATAAAACAAAATGTTTGCTTCTTCATACATAATTTTAGAAGTATTTAGAATGGTTAATAAAACTTCTAAAGAGAAAAGTATAAAAGAAAAGAAAAGGAAGGTTGCATATGCTGGAATGTTTCATAGACTCTGATTTTTTAGATACATTTCATAAATAAATATTATTTCTAAATAGTGGAGTCTTTTGGATACATTCTATTAATAAACATTATTTTCAACACCTCTCATAGTATTTATTTAAGAAAGATAATCACAACATTTATTATGTTAATAAATGTACAACAACTTCCTTTAGATATAACATGTCCCATCGACAAATTTCTCTATAGTAATGCTTTGGTAAATATGTCAACACTTTAATCTTCTATTTCACAAAACTTTAACTCTATTACTTGTTTTTCAATCAGTCCATGAGCAAGCGATGGTGCTCTATGTGTTTTGGATCCAACATGATATGGGATTTTCTTCTAGCTTAATGGTGCTTTGGCTATCACAAAATATAATAGTTGGACAATCTTGTAGTTTGTTGTGTTTTCTTCAACTGCCGTCTTTTTTAAGCCATTGCACTACATGGTATGCCTTTGATGAACCAATGTACTTAGCTTATGTGGATGATAGTGATATTGTTGATTACTTCTTACAAGTCCATGAAATTCTTCTTGAACCAAGATGAAAAATATATCGAAAAGTTTTTTTTTTTTTTTTGTCATAGTAGCCACTTGCACTTAAGAATGTGAATATCCCTAATAAGATGAGCATATCTCATATTTAGATTCAAATTCATGTTGTGGTATGGTATTTTGATATTCTCTTGCTTCATTCAGCCATTAAATATGTGGATGTTCATGTACAGAATACAATGCCAAGCTGCGTATGCAATGTCACTCGTTCTGGTGAAGATTACATTGAAGACTTCCAAAGATTTGTCTAAACAATTCGCCATCTAACTTATTTTGAGTGGTATTAGCACTCAATTTTAATCCTACTTCTCATGGTGTACTAGATGGTTTGTACTCCACATTACATTTTCTCAATACATCAAGAGAATATTTGATTTGAGAAATCACGATCCTTCCTTCTTCTTGAAATATTTGAATATCCAAAAAGTAGTGCATCAATCCTAGGTTAGTTGTTTCAAAATATTTTTTAGGTTGATCCTTCATATTTTAATATGCTTTGTGTTGTGATCTCTTATACTTGATGATTCAATCTATATAGTACAAAATATAATTTTACTATCACTATCCTTTATAAGCTTATCTATAGAGTGTGGCCAGATGATTTGGCGGATATTTATACATAGGTTTAAAATGTCTTATGTGAGTTAGAGCAGAACAATTACTTCCTCCCGGTTTCCTTTTAGATTTGGTAAGAGAATTTTTTTTAAAATATACAAAAACACTACTAGCTGTTCAACGAAATCATGAGGATCTTTAAAATCTTAGTTTAGAAAAGATATATATTTTTTATAGGTAGACCACTTGTTTGCTGACTATTGTATTGTTAACATAGAATCCTAATTTATAGTAAGATTTGTGAGGCTTTCTTTGACAACAACAAGAAGTTTGAACTTGCATCTCATAAATTCAACAAAATTTTTGGTGGCTTGTCTAAGGTTTATGTTTAAATATAATGTCTTGAAATTTAAGAACACTAGAACATGACTGCCCCACCAATAGCTGTAATACTAATATTATTTTTGAGGGTGTGAGTAAAATAAATTTAGGGTTTTTCTAGAAAATAAATTTTGGAGGATATTAATAGATCAATAGTAAATATCAAAACTTTATATTTTTCAGTAAAATCAAGCTTTTCACTAGACAACACGTTTATATTTTTCTTTTTATTCAAGAAAGATTTAATATTTTATGTTATAACCAGCTGAATTTTATATATCAATATACCCTTTGTGGTAGTTTATTTAAATTTTATTTAATTCTCATCAATCATAATGAGCCATATACAAAAGATGTTAGCATTACTATTAATATGGTTATAGTACATTGTGTATAGTGGCAGGTGTGCAGGCGTATATAGTTAACTATATGCAATTATTTCATTCAACTGCTCACTTATTTTGATTGTGTAAATTCTTACTAACTCAATCCTTCGTATTTTCCAACATTTGGTATCAAAGCATGTAATCAGACTAGGGACTCGTAGTCAAAGGTTTGATGATCTATAGAAAATCGTATAGTTGTACTTGAAGGGGCTCCAAAAGGTAATCTTCCATAGGCGCTCCCCTTTAATCACTTGGTTGTTAGCTTCAATGTCAGGTAGCCCATATTAGACCATATGGAAATATTTGTGGGTATATGGAATGTGTGAATAGGAGAGAACAATGGCTACACATCGAGGAGGACGTACGATGCAAGATGCCATTTTATTGTTGAGGATGGATTCCTTTCTCTGAGGAGATGAAGTGAGACCCGTAGTAAGAGACCATTTCTATGCATAGTGTGGTTATGACTAAATTTTATTGCAAAAACAATGCATAAAATACACATGATTTCCCTTTCTTGGTATTTTCATACAAAAATCTAGCCTAAAATGGTTTTTTTCTCTGGTGAGTGAGTAGTAGTTTGAATCTGATTTAAATAATGTGGATCTGTGGTATGATCAATGCCTGCATATAGATTTCAACTTTTGAATGTTTGGTGGTTACATTTCAACTCTTGAACATTTGGTGTTTAATGATAACTGCAACAATGTTGGTGAGTTGAAATTTGTGCACGCCGACTTCGTTGATGAATGATAAGGAAAGTAAAGGTGTTTTTGAAAGAAAAGCTAGGTATAGGCGAACATCTGAGTTCATAATCTTCGGTCTTTCTGTAAGTGCCTCATAAATTCTTTGTACTATAGGGAGGCATATTTCTAAACGTATGTGTAAGCTTATTTTATGCAAAATTGATTGTAAGGGTGCTCAAGATTCGAGCAAGATTAATTATTAGAATGAAAAGGATATACTCCTCAATCAATAATTGTTAGGAAAATGTTTGTAAGGGTGCATTATTTGTTAAAGCTGAGTTTCTTTTTGCTATTAGTTCATTCACGATGAATGGTGTATCTACTAAAGGAGTTAATCAATTTTATGTGAGTGGACTTGATGTAAGAAACACTGTTGATACATACTTTGAAAGGGAGGTTATGAAGAAGAAAAGACTATGTTGTTTTTCGTTGAGGTTGATGAAAAATCAACAAAGCATGTAGCTCCACATGGAAACAGGGATTAGAAGGCATTAGTTGAACATGTGCTAAAGGTGGAAGAATTTATTCTTGATTGGAAACATTACTTGCATACTACATTTTCTCTAAAATCAAGAATGAAGCTTCATAAGTTTGTACCTTGAGCCTTCAACATTGGAGGTTGGTGGCACCTGAGGATGGAGGAATTTCCACCATCTCAAGTTAGCTTGTCACTTAGAGATGATGCTCTGCAAGAGAATCAATTTTGGCTTTAATTTCTTGCTTTCCCTATTATTGCTGATAGATTTAAAGAATACGTATATTGTGAAGTTTGATTTTTGGAGACAGGTAAAGGGTTTGGTGAAGAGCTCTGTATGGATAGTTTCCCAGAGAGTTCATGAGACTATGAAAAAGGATTACACCTTTACAAGGGTCAAGGAGACAACTTGGACGATGGTTTTCCAATAATTGCAGTTCAGACCAAGGATTATACCTTTACGAGGGTCAAGAAGACAAGTTGGAGGATGGTTTAAATCCAATAATTATGCTTTGGACCAAGGATTCTACCTTTATGAGGGTCAAGAAGACAACTTGGAGAATGGTTTTCCAATAATTATAGTCTATGATTCGGGAGTTCATGGGAGGAAGAACTCAAAAATCCAACTTGGAGCTACACCTTTACAAAGGTTATGAGGCGACTTGGAGGAGTTCCACTTTATTTAGGATTTGTTTCTTCAGAAGGAAAATCTACCCAAAAATGTATACACATTTTGTAATTAGTGAGTTTTGTCATGTAAACCTTAGTGGGGGGGTCCCATGGCAAGGTGACTTTGTTGTTTTGGGAATGATGTAATAAGAGGGGAATATTAGAATTATTATTAATATGGCTATGTTGCATTGTGTATAGTGTCGGGTCTGTGGTTGTATACAATTAACTATCTGTAACTATTTCATTCAATAACTCATTCATTAAGCTGCTTAATTCTTTTTCTTTTGTAAATTCCTTACTATGCATCAATGAAGCCAACTCAATCCTTCACACTTTCCAACAAAAGAAAGGTAAGAAAGACCATGAAAATCAAGAGAGGCTATAATTTAATAAAGATATAATTTTTAAGCATAAAAGGAGGTCCTAGATTTAATTAGTACATTAATTTGAATCAATTATTTCTTTTCTTAACAATGGGACACAAACCAACCAGGGTGTTAGGATTGGCTAACTGCCGAAAAGGAGAGAAAAAATTCTCAAGCTTAGTTCCTTTATTACAAACGAAATAGAATGATTGAATATTATTCAAGTAAACTAATTATTACGAAGACCTAATTTCAAAATATATATAATTGCACAAAAAATTAAAAATGACAAAAAAATGCAAATATGGGAAGAGAAAACATAGGGGAACCATGACAGTAAGAAGGGCTTGAAATGACCAAACAAGGGCAAGGGTGCCCCAGTCTAAAAATGAGGGTTTTAAACATCTTCAATTGGGATCTAGAACTTACAGGTCTACATTGTACATTCACTATTTGAAATATATTTTCTTCACACCTAAATATATAAATCATAGAAAAAGAGAAGAGAGGGGGTGGCCATATAGGATTTTTCCTTCGTCAAACCCCATTTTGGTATTTCTACCTCCACGAAAAACTAATTTGATAATAAATAAAAGTGTCTTCTCGCAACCTTAAGTGTTCTTAAGACCATAATGAGCAATAAAATATAAAATAATGACAAAACCCTACTAAATTACATTAGAGTGGAGTTTTCTATGACACAATCAGGAAAATGTAATATCCAATTCAAGAGAAATTCAAATACTCAGGGGAAAGCCAATATGTTAGAATACCTCACTTAGGATCGAAAAACAATCTAAGTCTAAAGAAAAGAACCTACTCAAATAAAGTCAAACAGTTCTTGAAAGATTCCAAAGAAATCCACAAAGCCTAGATTCCAATTTATTCTTCCATTAGCTTCAAACTTCAATAATTTTCATAAAATTTATAAATTTTAAAACAACTTTCTTGTAATTCTATAAAATAGGATGCCAATTTTTACAAAGCTTCCTTGTAATTGCAGTTGTATATCTTTTGCACTAGAGTTTTATGTTTAAATAAGGAAATATAGGAATAAATTTAAGTGTAGAGTGACTCATTTCAATTTGAATTTGAAGAATATTTTACCACCATATATTGAAATTGAATTCACATCACACAAGAAAAAGGCTGACCTTAACTTATGACCTTTTTTCCCAAGAAAAGCACTAATGCTACAACATCCTCACCACTGAATAACACTAATTTATTAGTTATAAGGACTAATATCTTAGCTACATATTTGGTTGTAATATTTTTGGCTATTTTCTGCTTGTATAATATCATAAGCTTGTTCTTCATTGGTGGAATTGGTTCTACGACGTGATTAAACATAGTTCGACACGTTTTCCTCATATCAACACAATGTTGCAAGTCAAGGAAAGCTGTTGAATTTATAAGTGTCTCCATGATTATCTAGTTGTATTTAGCAGGTTCAAGAAACATCTTGAATAGAAAAATTCTAGAATACTATAAATTCAACAATACTCTTTCATGTATGTGTCTTATCCTATAAGCAGCATGCTTTGCTTGATTGG
>VDFB02277507.1:0-24587 GCA_007258455.2 Sequoia sempervirens
TGGCACAAGTGAATATTAATTTTGACTGTTACTTTCCACAAGTATAATCTTGTAGAAAATTACAGATCATTAATATTAGAACAGCAAGTTTCTTGAGGCTTGTAGTAGTTATACTTGGTTGGGATCACAGTTGATGGTAAAAAAAAAAATGAATTGCTAGCTAAACTCCAGCGTGATGGAGCAATGAAGAGAGCCAAGTCTACAAAGAAAAGTAGACAAGCCTCACCTCCAAAAGAACAAATAGTGACTGAGGTATGCATAGAGAGCATACACAAATACGTTTTCTTCCATATTTTCACTACAGTATTCCCCCCGGACAATCCCTGGATTTAAAAGGATGAACCCAGAACATGGACATCCAGGGGCAGTGATACAGGGATGAAGAATCCACCAGCCATCCCTTCAAGCGCCACATGCAAGGCAAGTCCTCAAAACAACACTGCAATCCAGGAATATTCCCTTCTGCAGGGAACATCTGAGAATGCCCTGATGTCCCCAAGACAGATGAGATATCCATGAAGCCAAAAAAAATACATCTTTTAAATCACAGTTAAGCTCTGTAAATTTTCTTTTCATATTTAGATAGATATTATGATCAATCCGGGAAGCTTTCACTAGTCACCACACTACTGCTATAAGACCGGACAGGGAACCACCACATCAGGGAATACCGAGCAAACCCAGGTGGAGAGGTGGGTAAAGGATGACAAAGGTCTGAATCTGTATCTCGATATGGTTACTCAATAGATGAAACAACTGGGTGAACACATGAAGCTACTACCTATGCTGCTGCGCTTGCAAGTCTCTAAATTGTCATGGTTATTTCCTAGGAAGCAAGTGAAGTGAAAACAAAGAAGTACATAAATAAAAAGAATGACAATATTCCATTTCTTCAACTGTGCAGCCCTCACCTTCAACCCCCATGCTGTAAATTACACAGCCGTTCCTCTTAACCTTTATGCTAACCTCTACATTGATTCTTTATTTCAAAAAAAATTCAAAACAATTTATATTTATATATAAATATAATACAGACCTATAGATTGTGGGTGGGACCCTGCCCGAACTCACCAGGGACTGGATCTGGACCCTGAACCCTGGTCGGATCAGACTGAGGCCCGGGCTGTCTAGGGGCCAGACAGGTAACATAGAAAAATAATGGATTCCACGGAAGACAGGCGAATTTTGCTTTTTTCAAAAAACAAAAAATAAATTACTATTTTTCACTCTAAAAAGTGTCGTTCATCCCCAAAACCCTAAGATGATATGCACCATGAAAGTTTGTGTGGTTTTGAAGGTCTTAATTTGGGTCCTATTGTGAATGCAAAATAATGTACTCCATGAAGGTTTGTGTGGTTTTGGTGTTGCCCCCAGACCCCCATTGAATTCATTTGATTTGCTAAGTACTCTCCAAGTTTTCAAGTTTGCCTACAAGTCTTCATCTATAATTATATAATATTGTCATCCGATTAGACAATCTTCCTCTGATGTTACTCAATGCTTACCTGCAAGGAGATATGCAAGGAGATATGCAACAATGTAGTTAATTTTAATATATAATATATATCATGACATTCGAGTTTGACTAATTGACATTCTAATATTTTTTTATTTTTATGGTGGTTTTGTTTAATATACAATGTGTGATGTTATGTGTGGTATTTGGAACTTAATTACTGTTGTAAATATATATATATTTCTGATTTTTATATGTTTTTGTATGGATGAACCCAACCCCAAAAAAATTTTGCCCAAACCCTCAAGCCCGAACATGAACCCAAGCCCGAACCGGTAACTTAGTTATTTTTCGATACATAAGTGAGAAAAGTGGATCCCTCTTGCTTTATATTAATATTAAATAAAAAATGGTTACAAAGATCAATTCCAAAAGCTTGCCTTCTCCAGGCCCAAAACAAAACATGATAACATTCTATATTCTTCTGCATGGAAGGAAAATGCTAGACTTTAAGAAACAGATTAATCCCAAAATAAGAAACAAAAAATGGGGAGACATTCAACCACAATATCAAAAAGCAGAACACAAACTAAGTTAGCAACTAGACCCTAACTTGGGAGGTCGCAGCCACTGCCTGACACATCACTGTCAGGGACCCTGGGCTGAAAGTCACCAACACTCACCATCCTCATCAACATTTTAGTTACTCTACATGTCCTGGCCACCTGATCACTATTCTTAAGAGAAGGAGAGAGAAGGGCTTCCTGAGAGCAGAGAAATTGAATTGTCTTAGATCCCCTTCCACCTCTTCTTCAGAGAACAAGGACTGAATTATCTCTACCTGCACCACTAAGACCAAGAACCTCTGCTCAAGCTCACAAAATGAGGCCATTGAAACCAATACTCTAAACTCTGCCCCTGCAAAATGCAAAGCCACAACAGGATGCTTCACTGCATAATCCAGCACCATATCCAAGGCTCCGTGAAACTCAACTCTCATGAAGCAAATGACTGTCTTCCTAACTGCCAACTTATGACAATAACTGATTGAAAATGAACATCAATGACACTAAGGATTTCTTTGTTTGCAGTCTTCACACACCATCCAGAATGACAAATACCATGGCAAGTAAGGCACCAGATGATGGGCCCCTCTAAAAACCTTTTCCCTCCTCTCATCAAACAAAAAGAAATGGGGCTCCATCCCTTTCACAGCTTCCGACAGATAGTAAAACATTTCAGTGACTAAAAAGGACTTTGGCATGTGGTTTTACTTTTAATGAAACTGCCTGGACAAAGATCCAAGCAAATCCTTCACATGTGCCATAATATATTAATTTATTTTTTATATATTATTTATCAATTATTTATTTATTGTAAATTTAGTCTTTAGAGAATATATTAAATTTATTGTTAATAAATTTTAATACAAAAAGTTGCAATTTCTTTTAATATTTTTCAAATATATTAAATTAAATATTATTTGTGACTGTACCTGCCTTACCACCAAATTTTGAAAAAAAAAGTACCATCCCTGAAACTCATCCCCAGATCCCCCAACTCCAAAACTCCATGGAACATTGGTTAAATATGATAAATCCATTGGCAAATTTGGAAAGCATTCCAAGAGTATACGCTTCAAGCTGGTGACACCGATTGGATATGATGGGATGGGGTTGGAAAAAAAGCCAAGGTACAGTCAATTCCATAGAGCTTAAGGGAAGAGCTCAATATGCAGGTTTGAGATATTTTGGTAGCGTGCAAAAGGTGGAAGACTGCTCCAAAACCTAAGGGCTAAGAAAAGCTTGCATAGAGAAGGAGCCTTAGCCACTAACTCGGGAAAAACAGCCTACATGAGATAATGGTATCATTCTTTTGCTAAAGCTAAGAATGATTTTAAGCCTCAATTGATCAGCAAATTGCTGAAAAAGCTGAAAAAACAGGTAACCTAACAGTAAGTACCTCAAGAAAGCAAAGAGGAGCCTTCAAAGACAAAGACTCCTGTTAAAGGGGGAAAAGAAGACTACCCTTTCCAATATATGCAAAGAAGAAATGGGAAGATTACATTCCACCTACTTCAACACTAGGCAGGCCTAGGAAGGAGGCAAGCCAACATGTGGGAAAACAATGAAGGTATGCCAAAGGCAAATAATCCATCTTCTATTTCAATTGCAAGAAGGAAGACATGTTGTTCAACAAGGCAGGTATCTCGTTCCTTGGATTGGTTGCTGATCCATTATTGTATCTTATTTTGCTATCTAGACCATTGGGGTAATGTCCTTAAGTCTGCAGCTATGTTGCAAGGCCAAAAACAGAGGTCAAAGTGTGTCAAAGGTTGAAATTTTTGCATATTTTATTCCTCTCAAAATTTTATGCAATTTCAAAAACACAGCATGCTATGTTCTCTATGATGCATTCCTGGTGACTTTTTCACTTTAACTGTTCCAATGAAGTTTTAGGGATGTGGGGACGCCTCAAAAATAGCCGAGCTATCCCTAATTTTTCATATTTTGTCAAGCTGTCTCAGAAACATTTCCAAGACGAGAGGACACCGAGGAGACAGACAGACATCCCCCAACCATCCCTGAGGCGATTCACTGAGTTTTTCAAAAAAAAAAGCTCAACATGAAAAAAAATGATTCTTTTATTCTTTTCTTTTCTAGGCCTCCACACCATATTAGCCTTGAATCAACCAAAAAAAATTTGCAGCCAAGTTGGAGCAAAATATTCATTTTGAGCAAGGGTTTGAAGGTGCAGCTGGAGATATCAGCATTGATAAGTGATTCTTCCATTTGTTTTTGTGTTTGACTTATGTGCTAAATCAGTGACCACCTGTACAATATTCAAAGCCCCAACCTCCTCTATGGCCTCTCTCAAAATATGAAAAGGAATTTTGCACCTTTGCGTTTTCTAGAACAATCAATAGCTCTAAGAAAATAAACGTCAGCTGAACATGTGTCTATGATGTTGATGAGTGGTTGACATCTAATATTGATCCACCCATCCATGACAATAGAGCAGCAAGTCCAAGTCTGCCTCATGTCCTCAATCACCAAACTCACCTTAGAATATTCCTTTTCAAGGAGGTTAGTGCATAGTTTGTGTTCTCTAGTGGGTGAATGCTAAACCAATAAAAGCTACATCTTTGAATATTTGTTTAAGGAGAATGTGCTACAAGGAATGAGATGGCATGGGTACAAAAATTTCTGGCAATGGAAGACTCTGCCACATCCTATGCTTGCATATTGAACATACATGCAGCTGTACTTGCTTTCTCACTAGCATTAGTCTTTATTTTTTATCTTGTAGAAACATCACCACTACAACTACCAACCATTGAGTGCATAGGCATAGCTGATTGTGTAGATTGAATTGGCATTGACACACCCTTGGACTTTGCTTCTGCCTCCATATACAATCAATGAACCTCTACCTTCTCATCCTCCTTTATATCTTGATATACCTTAACCCCATGCCTTGTAAGGCTCAAGAGATGAGAATATAATATGGTGTAGCTCCCTTGAAAATCTATTTTGCAAATGTGACACAACTGCACTCTCCTATCCCCCAAATTTTTCTTTCTATTTTTTTCTAAGACTGTCACAAATTGGAGAAGAGGTTTTTTGGAATTAAAAGGGCTCTTTGCATAAGATTTTAAATGGTGGAAGGGCACTCAAATGGATTTTGTGGCTGTTCTCTGTCACCCACAACACTCCCACAGACTGATGAACCCCCAATTGAGGTTGAAACTCTCACATTTATTTCTTCCATCTCATGTTCATTACTCTCACTACTGCTGGTCATGTTATTTTCTGAAACAATAATGCAAGTGCAAATTGAAATAGAAAAAAATTAAAAAAAATACATTTCTTAAAACTTTGAAAAAAATTAGAAAAATTAAAACACAAAAACAAATGGAAGAATCACTTATCAATGCTGATATCTCCAGCTGCACCTTCAAACCCTTGCTCAAAATGATTTTTTTGCTCCAAGTTGGCTGCAAATTTTTTTTGGTTGATTCAAGGCTAATATTGTGTGGAGGCCTAGAAAAGAAAAGAACTAAAAGAATCATTTTTTTTCATGTTGAGCTTTTTTTTTTTTGAAAAACTCAGTGAATCGCCTCAGGGATGGTCGGGGGATGTCTGTCTGTCGCCTCAGTGTCCTCCCGTCTTGGAAACGTTTCTGAGACAGCTTGACAAAATATGAAAAATTAGGGATAGCTTGGCTGTTTTTGAGGCGTCCCCACATCCCTAAAACTTCATTGGAACAGTTAAAGTGAAAAAGTCACCAGGAATGCATCATAGAGAACATAGCATGCTGTGTTTTTGAAATTGCATAAAATTTTGAGAGGAATAAAATATGCAAAAATTTCAACCTTTGACACACTTTGACCTCTGTTTTTGGCCTTGCAACATAGCTGCAGACTTAAGGACATTACCCCAATGGTCTAGATAGCAAAATAAGACACAATAATGGATCAGCATTTAAGTGCAAATTAGCTGGCATGATGGTGGAGGGTGCTTACAAGCACATCTTTTGGACCCCATGTTGTGTTCATGCATTAAAAGTAGGGAAGATAGATTGGGTGCAATGAATGCTGATAAAAGTTAAAAATATTTAGATATTCATTTACAACCACCACACCTCACTTCTCAAACCTATGGAGCAAGTGGTGGTAGAAGCTATAGATATTCAAATGTTTGGGGCTTTCTCGAAGAAGGAATTCCTCAAACCTATGGAGACTAGGTATGCCAATTATTTCATTTTGCTAGAGAGGATGTTTGAGGTGCAAAAGGCTCTATAGTTAATAACAGGGTTACATGGGGATGCGTCCCCTGCCCCAAAACCCACTATCCTCGTCCCTGCCATCCCCAGGACGGAGGGATGCAAAGGGGACATCCCCCTGCCGTCCCCGAAACAACCCAATTAGTAGGAAATGCCAGGAAACGTCCCCGGTACGAATGGGGGACGTTGGAAACGTCCCAATCGTACTGGGGAAGGCTAGCCGTCCCTTGTGGGCTAGGAGGTTCCTAAGGTTAAAAAACAATTAAAATTTGATTTTTTTAATTTTTATTCCTCCTTTCTTAATCACGCAGGGCCCACCATCTCTCCCAATGTTAAAATTTTTCCCTAAAGTTGAAAGCAAACATAATATTAACATTTTTATTATATGCTCATTCTCACGGCACGTGCTCAACTCATTCTCATGCACGTGGCTCTCCCAGGCGAATTTGTTCACAATCTTGAATTGAACCTTTGACAAGTGCAAAAATTTAAAGTTTCTAGTAGCAAGAAAGACGAACAACATTGTAATAAGAGATTTTATTAAATTTTGATTTTCATGTTTGAACTTTGAGACTTTTGGATACATGTTTGAGACATTTGGATATTGATAGACCATGGCTTTAATGATGTTTGATACTGCTGTGATAAATTTTATAATGCTTTAATAACATTTCTTATTCTGTTATAGTACTACTGTCGTGATTTATTTACATATTGATATTGTTCTTATCAATTATTAATTATTGACATATCTATCTCTCTTTCCCCCTCTCTCTCTATAATATATTAATAAATTTTGAAAAAAACAAAAATATATATGTGTGTGTGTGTGTGTGTGTGTATTTTGTATGTTGCCGTCCCCTACTGTCCCCTAAAAATTCCCCCTAGGAAACGTCCCGAAAACGTGTCCCCTGTCGTCCCCTCGTCCCCGTCCCCGAAATGTCATGGAACATAGGTTAATAATGATTAATTCAAAGTGGACTAAATGGCCTACAATAAACAATACTAAAGGAAAAAGTATCAAACAAAAGATCTCTCATTGCGATTGGTGGTCCACTATGAGGTAAGAAATTGCTAAATTTAAATTGATTGTTGATCTTATTATTAAATTTTTTATTTTAATTTTCTAAATTGTCTTTTTTGTGAAAAAAAAAATGCAAATATGCTTATGCCCTATAATATTCAAAGATCAATCCGAAGTCTATCAAAATTGAACCTGCCTTCATCTCACTTGTTGTAAATGTCACTAGATATGCCAATACAAATTATCCTAGTCTTGGAGAGATTTATAGACATTTCACAACATGCTTAGGCAAATGAAGAAAGCAATTCGTAACAGGGATCCTAATTTGGGATTATATGAGCAACATATTAAACCCATTGTGATGTGACAAGGGAACACTATGAACACCCCGCTTCGTATGGCAATATTTAATCTATATCCCAAATGGTATTCACCAGAGGCTACAAGGTTGCCTCCTCATGATAACAAAGTGGTGAAAGAAGGGGTAATGAAGGCCCTTCAAAAGATGTATTCCAGTGATGAGTCAACTATACTTCACACACAATGGCCTTCCTTTACTAATTTTTGTGGCCCAACATTCGACAAACCAAAGGCAAAGATAAATAGAGCTACATTAGCTTAGACTAATCCTATTGGATGGTGGGCATAACACAAGGATATACCAAAGTTGAGAATACTCGCTATTTGCCTCCTTTCACAAGTCGGCAATTCCTCTGTTGTAGAGAGGAATTCTTTTGCACACAAGTTGGCAATCACCTCTAAATGAGTAGAGAAGTTGGTGGTCATGCATAGTGCTTCGCAACTTCAAGATCGTCAAACTTCTAAGTATCAACAGACTCCAACTTTACAATGAAATGATGATTTCAAAAATGCCACCCAAATTGATGAGGAGACACAAGGATTGGTTGGAGTTCCACTGGATGAGGCAATCTCTCATAGTGGCAATGGATTAGACCGAAACTCCAATTTTGATGCAATGTTGGCAAATGCTAATTAAGAGCAGCAGCGTACTTTCTAATTTTTTGTGATTATATCATTTTTTAATTCAAACTCGCAGCCTTTGGACATTTAGATTTTATATCATATACGCATTGACAATGAATTATGAAAGCAATTAAATCGAGTTTTTGACATTTGTAAATTTGTTTGATTCTTATGTGAACTCTCAATTCAACTCTAATGATGTGTCTTAAGGATCTATAATGTATATGATGAATGCCTTATAAATGTTATCATATGAATATTTGAAATTTCCCTATATTTTTTAAATTTTCCATATTTTTGATATAGCTGTCTCCTTTGCCATCCCTTAAAATGGCCTCTAAAAAAATTGTACTGAAAATGTGTCCCCCTGAGCCTATCCCGGAAACTTGATGGACATTAGATGACATCCCATTTCAAGATCATATGCAAAAGTTATGGCTTTAAGAAGGTTTTTTGCAAAGTTTTTTTGGCATGGTTTTAGCTAACTTAAATAATTGTTGGGTTTAATTTGGAAGCTTATTCAGGGTTTCTAATCATCCTAGGTGGTAAGTAAACATGTTACAAGCATCCAAATCTTCATAGCAACAGCATATGTGATTTTTAAAAGGTCATGTTTAATTATAAATGCCCAAAAGAGTGACTTTTGGTGTTCCAATGAAGTGATGCTTTAGTTTTTTTGGCAGTTGACCTTCTATATTCTGACTAGTGATAAGCCAATGGATGTCTGAGATACTATCTTCAGGCCTGAAAGGAAGTTAGCTGAAAGTGATTGGCATACAAAGCCATTGTGGTAGAGCATATGTACATGCAAAGTTTGTGTGAGTAAGGAAGTTGAGGTGTTCAACTATTATGGGAATTTTTGACTAGTATGGTCATTGTAAACTCTGTAATTCCTTTTGCTTAGTGGAATGGGAGTTTTTGCCCTTAGAATAGAGTTTTTTTGAACCAAAGTGTGTTTTTTCTCTAGGGAAAAAGTGTTTTCCAAATTTGTCATGTCATGTTTATTATCCGGCATGGTTATTGTTGAAATTTCTATTTGAGTGATTTGCATATGGTGAAGTTGTAGTTCGTCCATTATTAATTGGATTAAATGCAAGCTGTAGAGTTTACAATGACCATACTAGTCAAAACTTCCTCTAATAGTTGAAGTTGTCTATGTATGCTCTCACATGGTATGAGTGTTATGCTCATTCTTTGGAGATTCAGAAAGTAGCATGTGTCCAAGTGGGAAGATTACAAGGAGCAGCATCCATTCTACCATCTTCAAGATGATGAATTGATTGACAGTATCTACTTTCATCAAGTCAGGGTGATGAAATGATGGATTTGTTCTCAATTCATAGATTTTTTATGAAATGAATGAATGGCCAAGGTTTGATCTTGGATCATGAGTTTACCCCCATTGATGGTGGAGTGGATGTGGAGAGGTGGCAACTGTTGCCCATTTGCATGAAAGTAATTAGCTAGTTAACTCATTTAATTGAATTATTTAATTATTATGATCGATGAGTTAGCCATGTTGATTGATGAGTTACCTGATTTGATTGCATGAGTTAACTGAATCGATTGATGAGTTAAGTGATTTGATTGACTGTTAACTAAATTGATTGATTAATTAACTATGGGGTGTAAATCATGATTTTTATTAAATTATTTGTGGATAGTAGATTTATTTGGACTTACTTTCATATTTTAATATTTGTGGGAAATTGATTTATTTAAATTAAATAAATAAAAATGATTATTTAATCAATTTGATTATGATAAAGTAGATTAATTAATGCTAAGGTGAGTTATTTTAATGAGTGGATGAGTGATTATGTTGTTAGGTGTTGAAATGGGGGTGGTGGTATGGAGATGAGCATGCATAAGATTTCAATGTCTACAAAAGGTATGGCTCCTAGAAGGTTGTTGCCAACGTCATGCGAGTTGCTGCCAAAGTGCTTTTGGCATGGTTTTAAGTTCCATAGTAACGAGACGCGGACGCGGCTCAGACTCGGCGAGGGCGACTCGGCGCGAGACTCGGCGAATCCGGACGCGGACGCGGCGCAGACGCGGAAAAATGAATAAAAGTTGAAAAACCCTAGAAATTTAGAGATTTTTAAGGATCTAAAACTTGTTTCAAGCACCCTTTATTGAATACAACACAAATAAAAGCAAATTTGATCACATGCATAAGTATACAACGATTACATAAGTATAAGGTACACATTGTAGTTGCGTTGCTGAAGGAAATAACATACTTAGATATATAAAATTAGTCAAATGTATACAAAACTCATGGAATATGAAATCCATGACATCAAATGTTCCATACAAATATGAAATATGAAATATGACATCAAATCAAAATGTTCTATGACTCTATGCCCTATGGCATAGTGGAGCCAGCATCCTTCCTACGAAGGCGTCTAAAGGGCCTGGATGATGTTGCAGCTGCAGCCATAGTCTCTGCCTGTGTCTGACTCTCCATGCCACGCTCACCAACAGCATCTATGCCTCCTCGTGCTCTAGCCTCCTCCTCAGCCATGGCTACAACCTCGGCCTCTCTCTCTGCTTGGTCCACCCAAATCAAGGTCCTCGTCACTAAAGACTGCATCTGTAGCCTCAGTGGTCCACTCAGACTGTGGATCAACCTCGTCTAGATTGATCGGGGTTTTGTCATGGTCAAAAAGCTTCCTGTATCTGAGCCGAAGATTGTAATGAACATATACCAAGTCGTTCATCCTCTCCACTGTCAATCTATTGCACTTCTTGGAGTGTATGTGCTCAAACATACTCCAATTGCGCTCACAACCAGATGAACTGCATGGCTGGCTCAATATACGAATGGCAATATTTTGCAGGTTCGGTGTATCAGAACCAAACATATTCCACCAGCTATCTGAGATGAGAGAAAAGAAACAAAATCAATCTCATTTCAAGTTTCAAGTTCAAAGTTCAACATTTAATAATAAATTATAATATAAAAGAGATGAAAATTATGCCCTTAAATATATTTTTACACAGTAATGTTGTCTATTATCTTTGCACATTTGGTATTGCAAAGAAGTCTCCTTATTAGCAGTGAAGGCATCTATCTCTGCACCACACAGTAGTAGTAGCAGTAGCATCCGGCTCAATGTAAGTGCCTTAGAGGCCCACTAAGAATTTTCTCTATGCATACGGAGATGTGATTGGAATTGGGCGGATTCGGGGAAACATGCGGTTTGCATGGATGGAGCCTATGAAGTTGGTTTTGCCATCTCCCTGTCGATGATATCCCAAATGGGACGTACTTCTCCTCAACTCCCACCATGGTGATCCTAATGGCTGGCCCTATCCATGCCCTCATATATGGCCAGCCATTCTTGAGGCTTCTCCCCATCTGCAGCTTCGTGGAACCCCAGCAAGGGGCTCAATGGCTGCAAAGTGCAAACATGTTTCACAAATAAGTGTGAATGAAAATAAACAAATAAAAGTAAGATATGATTAAAAATTAGGAACATAATAAAATTTAAATTTTACCTTCTGAAAATCTAGATCCATTGGTGTCCAAAACCCTTGCTCATCAAAATGTCACAGTGGTAGGCAATCCTGCATTCTTGTAGAGAAGGATGAGGAAGACCACTCCTCACTAGTAAACATGCGCCTCAAAGCTGCCCTTGACCGAATCAAGGATTACATCGTGATAAAATTTGTTGCAAACCTGGTGATGCCAGGACGAGACAACTCCCTCAACCCTGTGTATTGCCTCATAAGGTTAAGCACCCATGTGTGGTTGTATACAAATTTGCAAACGTTTTTTGCAGCTTCCACACATGTTTTGATCCATGGGAGCTTCCCAAGATCCTCCAACATGAGGTCAATGCAATGGGCGGCACATGGAGTCCAAAATATAGTAGGGTGCCTCTCCATCAATAACCTACCAGCAGCAACATAATTTGCTGCATTGTCTGTCACCACTTGCACTACATTTTCTTCCCCCACATCAGCTATCACCTCCTCTATAGCCTCACACAGATATGTGGCATTTTTTATTTGGGCAGAAGCATCGATGGACTTAATGAAAACGGTGTCACCTGAAAAAATAAGCAAAACCAATTATTCAATAAATTAAAAAACATAAATCAGCCATATTAAATTATGTGATTCACTAAATAAAATTCAAATTCCAATGCATTGAAGGAAGTACAATTACCTCCAGAGGAAACTAGGAAATTAAGCAACGTCCTATTTCTCCTATCAGTCCAACCATCAGTCATGATGGTGCAACCAATCATGCTCCACTGCTTGCGTTGCTCCTCTAATTGTGCTTTCACATCTGCCACCTTTTGAGTCAAAAGTGGGCCCTTTAATTCATCTTTGCTAGGGGCTTTGAACCCCGCCCCACATATGGTTATCGCATCAACCATGTTTTGCCAGAAAGGTGACCTATAACATGTCATAAATAAATTGATAAGTTACATAAGTATTGTAAAATTTGAATTCGATAATGAGATAATGAGATACATCTAGATTCTAAAATTTAAATATAAATTTTAAAACAATTAAACGAAAAAGAATTACCTAGCTACATGGAAGGGAATGGTGTAGTAGTACCAAAAGTCTGCAATTGCCTTTTTGGCTGCATCATGTGCGTCCTTGTTCCAACCCATGCTCTCAAGCGACGGTTGGGAACCAGGGGTAGTGCGTGGTACAAAATATGAGTCCACCCTAGATTTACGAACTCTAGGGCCAATGCTAACACTGCCACTACCACTAGCAGTAGCAGCGCCACTAGCACTAGGAGTACGCATAGGCATTGCTGATGCAGAAACAGAAGCACTACCACAAGCACTAGCACTAGGATGGTATGGAGGCATGGAAGAAGCATCTCCAACAGCACCAAGTCCCTATCCAACTCCAACACTCAGCAACTCCTGTTTCTGTTTCTTTTTCATTTCTTTTTGCCTTTCAAAAGTTTCTAATTGCACCTGCACTTCACGAACAACCTCAATAGGTGCTACAGGGCAACCCACTGCATCATGGGCGGGTATGCGTGCAAGATGATATTTTAATCGATTTATGCCTCCATGATATATTGTTTTGCAGTAGAAACATTTGGCGTCTCCTTTTTTCATTCCTGGAAAGATTTCAGCATGTTTCCAAGCAGGGTCTTTTCTGACTGGGGTATGAGACATTGTGAAAATAATAATATGGTATGATTTGCAAATGAATGTGGCTGCACAAAATAGGGTTTCTAAAATTATTTAAGTTGCAAGTAGGGTATGTAAAAAAAATATGCAAACTCAAAAGAATAGTGATTTTACAAATTACAATGAATTATTTGTTAAAAAAACACAAAAAAATCAATTAAAATCGAACTTACCTCTTAGATTTAGCTTGGAATGCAATAGAAACTCCTCCAAATCACTGGTAATGAGCTTTCAATCCACCTCCTTGCTGGTATGAAGCTCCCTAAATGATATATGCCCTTGGATTTGTCTTCAACAAGTTGCTGGTTGCTCTCTCTTCTCCTCCTATTTTTTTTCACAACTCTCTCTTCTCCTCCTATTTTGCCAAATGAATGAAATGAGTGCCCTTTTAGGGCGAAATAGAAGATATAAGTCAAAAAACAGAATAAAAAAATGTTATTTTTTAATGTGTTTTTGGCCTGGCTTATTCTTTGCCTTGTGCATCTGATCCGAGGACTTGCAGCGTCACGGCGTCCAGGCGATCGGACGAGCGGCCCGTAGCCGTCATGCACTTCCGGCCTTGAGCGGGGCCTTCCCCGGCCGGGACTGCGTCCAGACTTCAGCTGGCGAGTCTCGGAGCTATGGAACTTTTAACCCACTTAAACACCTGTTGGATTAATTTAAGAGATTACTAAGGGTTTCTAGTTATCCTAGGTAGCAAATAAACATCTTACAAGCATCCAAATCTTAAACAGCAACAGCATAAAAGATCAAAAAAGGCCATGTTTAATTAAAAACGCCCAAAGGAGTGACTTTTGGCATTCCAATGAAGTGACAGTTTGTTTGTTTTTTGGCATTTAACCTTCTGCATTCTGACTAGTGAGAAACTAGAGGGGATTTCTCATATACTATTTTCAGGCCTAGAAGAAAATTAGATGGGGGGGAGGGGGGAGCGAATTGTGATAGACCACATGTCCATGCAACATCTGTGTGAGCAAGAGTGTGCTTGCTGAGGTGTTTTAGAGCTCTTCTGAGCATTATTGGAGCTTGCTGGACCAAATTGGTCATTGTAGCCTCTATAGTTCCTTATCTCCTTAGACTGGAGGGTTTTGACCCAAGTGGGTTTTTCTCCAAGGTAAAAATCAAAATGTTTTCCAAATTTGTGCATGTTGTCAAGTTTATTATTCTGCATTATTATTGTTAATATCTCTGTTTGAGTGATTTATTAAAATAATAAATGTAATATTAATGGCCATCTTAGCTATTTTAGGTAAATTAGTTGTCTTTTTTGTAACTGCTCTGTCTTAGTCTTTTTTTAGCATCTTTCTGTCAGTTTCTTCTAGAAACATGGTTTTCTAAATTTTTTCTATATAAGGAGATTCCCTCCCCATTTTGTAATAAGCACATCAAATTACGAATATCAATAAATATATCATGGTATCAGAGCCGCATGACCCTAGTTAGCTCTGTGAAGTTTTTACGATCGAGGGTTTTGTTTTTGATTTTTTCATGAGCTTTTCTCACCTAAAAAATCACGACCCTCCTAATAAGAATTCATGGGCATTTTCGTATGTTGAAAAACGCATTTTTTGTCTACAAATGATTCAGTGACTTCTGGGTGCACGATTTTGTGAGCACGTTTTTTTTTTTCTCTATGGCCGTGTCTTGCCCTAGCCGACCTGGCATGACCTCAGCCTATCGCTTCCACGAGAGCAGATGCGAATTGTGGGTGTCATTCAGGTGTTTGTTCCCTCGGGTTACGCATCACACCAGGCCGGGAGGGTTTCTTACCCAGCGTTTTTTAATCACGTAAGCGAAGCGCGGCCCTCCATCTCTCACGTACTATACGACCTCCATGAGTTTTTTTTTTGCCCGCGTCTTTGGCTCTTCACGATTCTAGTTTCTTCGGCAATGGTGTTTTTTGAGCGACGTATTTTGTAGCCTCTATCCTGAGCTTGTGCGGTTAGGGTTTCTCGATTTGTTGTTGACTGGTTTTTCTGGTTTTGCTGGCTCATTTCTTGACACCTAGGGCTTTTGAGAATTTTGGCTAGGGTTTTGACCCTTCATTTCAAGTCGAAAAATTATTTTGATTACAAATTCTTGGTGGGTTTTTCGAGATCTTTTCTGGGTCAATCTTCAATTTTTATGGGTGTTATTCCAAGTGATTTTTTGATGGCAGCTTGAGGGTTATTGTTTTTGGAGCCAATTTTAACAAATTTTATGGGAAAATATAAATTTACAAAGAGTTTTTGAAATTTTTTCTTAAAAAATTTACAAGAGTTTTTGAAAATATTTCTATTGTCTTTCAGAAGTTTTTTGGAGGAAAAAAATCTTACTATTAGAGTTTTCAAGGGTTTTTCTAAAGAATCTTATAGTTTATGAGCCTCTTTTTCAAACAATTTTTGAAAAATTAGGTGTTGTGCCAACTAATTGTCCAGTGTTTTGCCAGCTGATCACAAAGTTACCTCGTCTTTTTGTGCTTTGGAAAACGGGAGGGATGGCAACTTTGTCCAATGTTATATTGGAAAGTTCGCAGAGGTTCAATGGAAAGAATTACAACACATGGAAGCAGAGGATGCTTACCATCTTTGAGTACCAGTGTCTGGATGTGCTTGTTCTAGGTACAGAAGTTCATCCCACTACTACTGGGAAGGATCAAGACAAGTATGATGGAGGTAATAGGGAGGTAGTCATGCTTCTTAAATTATCTATCACCGATGAGATGTTACCAAAAATACCATCTGGTAAATCTACGACAGAGATCTGGAAGCAATTGAAAGATCTTCATGAGACCTCAGACAAGGGAAGGGCTTTCTTTCTGAAGAATATGTTTTTTTTCTATTATGATGGATGACCAATTGTCTTTGCAGGAGCACTTGATGAAAATAAAAAATATTCGCGATCAACTGGAGGCCATTGGTCATACGATGGAAGAGGAGGATATGGTGGTGATCACTTTGAAGAGTTTGCCATGTTCCTACGAGCACTTCATCGAAAAGCTCAACATTACATCCACCAATGTTGACTTGAAGTTTGATAAACTATGCAACAGGCTTTTGTAGCAGAATAGGTGGAGGAAGCAATTTGGGAGCAGCAGTGAGTCTCCTAGTGTTGAACAAGCATGTACTACCAAAGACGTTGGCAAAGGCAAGTCCACTCAACAGAAAGGACGAGACAATTCAGAGGAGAGCTCCAAGAAGAAGTCTATTACTTGCCATTACTGTGGGAAGATTGGTCATATACAGAGGTATTGCAGAAAACAGTTGGTTGATAAGAACTCCAACCAGGAAGCGTCTCAGCAAAGTGCTCCAGTGGCAAAGCAAACTGAGCAAAAGGAGTTTGCATACTATGCATTTTGATGACCAGCACAATTTGGGTAGACTTAGTTTTTTTTATTGTACGATGACCAGCACAATTTGGGTAGACTTAGTTTTTTTTATTGTACGATGACCATTAAGCGAGGGTATTAAAATAATAAATGTAATATTGATGGTCATCTTAGCTATTTTAGGTAAATTAGTTGTCTTTTTTGTAACTGCTTTGTCTTAGTCTTTTTTTAGCATCTTTCAGTCAGTTTCTTCTAGAAACATGGTTTTCTAAGAAATTTCTATATAAGGAGATTCACTCTCCATTTTGTAATAAGCACATCAAATTACAAATATCAATAAATTTATCATGATTTGCATATATTGAAGTTGTAATTTCTCCATTATTAATTGGACTAAATACAATTTGAAGAGTATTTGAAATATTGACATCAAATTGAATCTGTTGCTAAGGGGCAGAGCGTGGCATAGCCATACTGTTTTACAAATCAGTTGCAGAAGAAGTAACCATAGCAAAAGACTTTGCAACACAAACACCAATAAGGAGCCTACATATCATAACAAGGATGAGAAGAGAAGCCACTTACCAAGATAGAAGGAAGGGGAAGGTTATGGCACATTCATAGGAGGTAACAAGCGTACTGATTTAAGTATGTGCAAATTTCACAATTATTGCTCTTCTTGCAAAATTAAAGGGCATTGGGATTGCAACAAGATTAAAGGATATTGGGATGGCAAGTGTAGGAAACTCCATCCAAAGTTTCAGTCAAAACACAGCAAAGGAAAGAATTAGAAGCTACAAGGAAAAAGGGAGGAGAAGCTTATTAAAACACTAGGATCAAGGAGAGAACAGATTACATAAATCTTCACGACCATTGAATGGTAAGTGATTGTCATTTGATTCTTGGATAGAGCATCTATTTGATTTACAAGGGAGAAAAGGATGAGTTGTTTTCATTTGCATGGGCAAGTAGCACTCCAAGCCTTTCCTGTGAATTTAGTTATATTCAAGATGCTAACTCCACTTGCAGAGAAAGCAAGGACAATTCTCTCACCATGAGTGAGCATGAAGGTCATGTCGACTTAAAGGCTGAGAGATAAAACAAAAGGAAAAATATGAGTTAATGGGTTAACATCAGCATTTACATTTGTTTCAGTGATAATTGGTATTCACATCTACTTATTGTATGGTATAGCAAAAAGGGTAAGTGAGGTTGCTTGGTTGCAGGAGGGTTCATGGCTTCTAGCAAAACCAACAAAATCAGTAGTATAGACAGTAGTATGGACATTTTTCAATGTTGTAAGCATTCATATCTTTTTATAGCAATCTTGTCATTGTAACGTGTTATTTGTTCCATTTCTCATATGATATGGCAAGGAAGGGAAACTAACACCACTTGTATGGGCAACCAAGCGGGACACCCTTCTAATCCTTGATGAGCATGAGAACAAAATACAACCACTTGGGAATGGCAAGTAGAAGCAACAAAATACTCACCAATTGTCTATACCAAGTAAGCTGGAAGAAGCATAGCACTCCAAGAAAGGAAGCTTTGAATAGCATGGGGTCAGTAATCCACTCCTAGTAAACAAAAAGAGCATTACAGTGATGGGTCAAAAAGCCACCAGTACTGTATTTTGCACAAAATTTCATCCCAGCTGTAGCAAATGCATAGTTATAATATTTGGGTCCATATTTCAGAAGTTATAGCATTAAGAGTTTTGGATGATAACCAGCACCAAGAGGATTTACTTTTACAGTTTCAAGCTCAGAAAAACAAGCAGTGCAACTGTTGGTTCCATCAAGGAGCGATTTTCAAACCACCAGTTTCTCTAGAGGCAGTTTTGAAACTGCCAGCTCCCTAGGGTGTGGATACAAACCCATTGGTTCCCTAAGAGGTTGTTATTAAACTGCTGGTTTGATGAAAAGGGCTATTTCATCCAGATTCAATGTGTGAGAATATTAAACAAACAGTTCAGTGTTTTCTCTTCCAATTCCCATTTTGGAGCCTTCCAATACATGGGAAATATCCTCCAACAACTATTTAAGGAAATGAGGAGGTTGGATTGGAGCATGAGAGTTTGGAGGAACCCAAATATTTCAGACGTAAAGTACCAAAACATGACAGAATGGATACAGCACAAAGGAGGGAGCTCTAGGCAAAGTACACAACTCATGCTTGGAAGTACTCAAAACCAAAGAGCACTAGTTTCCTTCACACTTGCAATTGTTTCTAGCATTCCAAGGAAAGCTCAAAAGATATGCATTTCCAACTTCAAATGCAAACTCTAATTCAAAAGGAATTCCCCTATCATTTGGATGAAAATCAAGTAGCATAGCATGGTTAAAATTAATTTTGACTGCCCAAATTAAAGGGTTAAGAGACAAACAATTTGCAAGAAACTTTGCAGTTTGGTTAAGAACTTTAATGGACTTTGTAAAGATTAAATTTGATGCTGCCTTAAGGAGCAATCCAAGGGTGACAGGTACAAGATTGATCATTCAGGATGTAAAAGGTTCCTTTATCTGTGGCAGTTCAATCTTCTTGGGATGCCACACTAATAAAGAAGTAGAATGGGAAGTAGTTACTACTGGATTATCTCTGGCTAACTCTCTTAGTGTACAAAAATTTGTGGTGGATGGGGATTTTCTGTTGGTTATCAGTGGCCTCCACAAGGCTTGCCTTAATTGGAAGCTTTAAAGTTTTCTGGATGAAACAATAGAAATCAGCAAGACTTTTGAAGAAATTTCATACACAAACTGTTATAAATTAGTCAAAATGTTGCAGACCTCCTGGCCAATAAAGGTGTCAATCAAGATCCAATTTGCTGGCCTTTCTTTCAGTTTGTCCATCTGATGTGTTTGTATCCATGTGCCACTTCTGAAAAAACTTGTTGCCTCTATGAATTATTAGCTCATCCTTGTCTTGAGCATGTCTTTGTTAAACCTGGTGTTATCACCCAATCTTGCATTTTGTGCCCCATTGTTGCCCTAGTTCCTTGTTTTGCCCATCATCGATAACAAATCCAAGATCTTTTTCAATGGGCCCCATTGAAATATTTGTTCTACCTGTTAGTTTTAGGATCAGATTTACCAGAAAGCAGAGAATGCAACACATGAACAATAAACAAAACACTTTTACCCTGGGAAAACCCTCCTTCTCGAGGGAGAAAAACCCAGCAAGAAATATATCTCATATATATTATATAAAAGAGCAGAAATCTGCTTGCAATCGGGGCCAAACTCTAGGCCGATCTGAAATAATAAAGCACAGCACCTCTCCTTGATGCGAATGTACAATTACAATGAATTCTCCTTGATGTCAATCTGCCTGAAGCAATATTATGATCTGCTGAAAGAAAAGCACTTGCGAAGGGGATGGAATTCCCCTCTTGAAGTCTGGGTGGAGGTGTGGGAAGTGAATTGTTGATCGTAATGGATCCCACCCTTCTATACAATGTAAGAGTGCCTTAAACAAAACTCGCCTGCTTCCAGGTGTGCAGATTTCAGAAACTCAGGAAAACGCGGAGGAGGTATAATTGACGCTGTCGAATTGAAAATAAACTGTTTGTAGCTAGCTGGCTTCGGGTGCGGCGCAAGGTGGTGCATTTTAGCATCATTGTGGCTGAGTTTCAAAGAAAGAAAAGATATCTCCAGCTGCTACTACTTTATCAAAAACACTCCCTCTTAGCTGGGGAGGTATCTTTCAGACCTCCGATCAAATGGGAATATACCAAACATAGCGCCCTGGCTGAACATTTGTGGAAAATAGTTCGTCGGGATTGGCAGCCAGTGATATGGTCATGGAGTCACTCAACATAGCGTCACGCCATAACTACTCCCATGTTATGGAAAAAAGACATGTACAAAAATTGTCCATCCACCGGAAATCTCTTAACATGATAGTCTCGTAAGGTCTCTCAACATAGCGTCCCGCCACATGGCTACTGCCATGTGTGGAAACACACAAGTTCAAAAGGGTTCATCGCGAAGATGCTCTCAACGTGCAAAGTCATGAAGTCTCTCAACATGACACATCTCGCGTCGGTCTTTCGAGATTTGGGACAAAAGGACTTCTTCACGCATCACCCGTCTCCATCTCCGGAGGAGAAATATGCACAAAAAGGAGAAACTTCACCTCATGCTCGTCGCGGAGAAATATGCGCCTTAACAAGGCTTTCACCTCGTAAAACCAGATCCGCGAGGAGAAATATGCAGAGAGAAGTAACCGAAAGGGCTTTCAACTCATACTTCTCCGTCACAGAGAAATATACACTAGCAAGGGCTTTCACCTCATACTTCTCCGTCACAAAGAAATATACATTACACAAATCTTCATGATGATGTGACTCCCTCTGAAGCTCCAAGTACTTGCATCAACCTCCTGACCTCCTCGTCCAAGGTTGCCTCTATTGGTTTGTCAAACTCCCTCTGAATGTTATTTCCTCCTCTTCAAAGAAACGGATCACAATTTGTATAGGTTCTTCCTCTTCGAGAGATGTCTCCAGTTATGTTTATCTCTTCAGCCTGCATGAATTCGTCATAGGATGCCTCAAGCTCTTCCTCCCTTGAATTCCTTAGGAAGTCTCTCATCATCCTTTTGCTCCTTGATCCGTCCTAGAAGCATTATAGAGAGATCACTAATAGTTCATAGAACTAAACTATCCCGAAGAGAAATACCAATGCTAGAAGCATACATGATTCACTATTCCAATGTTATTGCATGAATTAATAACTACATAAAATTCATTCAAGGTACAAGCATAAAATACTTATCTCTTTATGTTGGTACACTAATGAGCTAGACCTGTAGCTGTGTCTCATCTTTGCCATCTTCACTTGATCTCGGCCTCAAGGAAAGTGGGAAAATGAATCGACCGTTTATCAAAGATTGAAGACTCCATTTAAATCTTGAGATCACATCATAATCAACGCACCCACAGTCATGCGATGAAAGAGTTTAAGTAATCAAAAGAGTGAAAATAAATCATCACGACTTCCTTCCACACGGCCAAAGAGAATAAGGCATAGGAGAAATGCCACAAAGTGTTAAGCCACCTTTAATCAATGAATCAACGAATACCACAGGAGTTGTCGCTCCATACATCACTACTGCAACCACATTGAACATTCAATCATTACTTCCTAACTGAATTTCTGTTTAACCAAATCTGATCAGATCTTTTCCTAGACCCGCTTTAATACCATGTTAGTTTTAGGATCAGATTTAACAGAAAGCAGAGAATGCAACACATGAACAATAAACAAAACACTTTTACCCTAGGAAAACCCTCCTTCTCGAGGGAGAAAAACCTAGCAAGAAATATATCTCATATATATTATATAAAAGAGCAGAAATCTACTTACAATCGAGGCCAAACTCTAGGCCGATCTAAAATAATAAAACACAGCACCTCTCCTAGATGCAAATGTACAATTACAATGAATTCTCCTTGATGTCAATCTGCCTGAAGCAATATTATGATCTGCTGCAAAAGTGTGAACTCCCTCTTGAAGTGCGAATTGTCTTGAGAATGAAATGATCATCACCTTCTATATATACAATGTAAGGTGCCTCTTCACAAGCAAGGCGACTCTTCACAAGGGTCGGCCTTATTCAAGAACCAAGGCGACTTTTCATCCTAGGTTGGCCTTATAAATTTAAAATAATATTTATATATAGCAAGTCCGACTTGCCTTGGAATTATTTATTCATCATTTATTATTTAAATTCGATAGAAAGATATCTCTCGCCGCTATAACATCAACACTACCCTCTTGATCTTTGCCTTGTGCCTTAAAGTCAATTTTTCAAGTTTGAGGGCTTTAGAGCTGCTATGCAAACCTAGGTGGAACTTCAAATCCCTAGCACAATTTTGCAATCACTGCAAATTGTGCACTCACTTCTACCTTCACTCAATTTATGCTGCAAATGTTCAAAGTTTTTGTACAATCATGCAAACATTGTGACTTCCTACGTCCAATCTCCACTTCTCCACCAATGCTTTGTGGTGGACTAACCTATCTCTTTAGCAAAATTGCTCAATTGTGTTCTACCCCCATCATTCCACCACACATTTGTTCTATGGACATTTGCTCTATAGACTTTTGTACTCCTCATGCAATTTGAGAATCCCAATTGCATATCTACCTTGAATCTTTGTCATTTGAACAAAGGCTCACACCTGCTTCCAAGCACATATAGGAATGTCATTATTGGTTTCATTTGGATCCAATTTGACAAAAAATGTTCAAATGCCTATATGTACTTGTGAACCCCTTCAAAGCATGGATTTGTGTACAGAGGCATATGGTTTCTAATGCAAGAGGTGTGGATTCAAGTGCAAAGCCATGTGAACATGATGCAATCAGCATGGGTGACTTGCAAATTTGCATATCAATCATTCGACTTTGCCCTTGTTCCTCCAAGAATGAGATGTAATGTTATATACAGATGTAAATAAAGATGTAAAAGGTTGCTGGTGAACTAGCTGCAAAACAAAGAGATATAATTTTGCAGGGCAAAGGTGCTCTTGATCTTGTAACAATATCAACGCTTGCTTGTAATATGGTAAATTTGTGTGTTAACTCCATTTTGTAACAACATCTTTGAATCAATTGAAGGAGAATCTATTAATGTATGGTGGCCAAGATTGTGAACATGTCCATGAATGTTAGATATGCTTTTGAGAATGTCAACTATTCCTTTCATTACATTTGCTAATTTGAGTATTGTGCTTGATTAGTTGATCACCATAAAAGGTTGTAAAATCTTTGTGAAGCTTTCACAATGTATCTTTTCATCATGATATAGGAAGCTTATTAATTTGTTCGTGGATTACTGAAGAATCAATCCTAGTCCACCCTGGCCCATCTCCCAATCTCAATCACTCGATTTTGACAGGAATGCTTCTATCAATCCCTATATCGTTAGGGCCCAACTCTAGAGGATAGGGCCACTTTCACAAGGTCAGCTAATGATTATGGTTCTTTGATTGTATGAAAATGCTTCCAAAATTCGACTCAAATGGCCAAGCCATTATATACAGGAGCTCCTAGGTATGCCATAACCAGGGATCTAGCTCTTTGTGTCTCTTCCTACTCACCAATTGAAGGAGCCATATCTTTGCCCTATCTATCCTATTTGCCAACTCAAGTAATATTGATGAAGTGCATGGATTAACCTCCACATATTCGATTACTATATCAGGGAATAGTTTCCTTTCTCTTTAGTTGAGTGCCCTAGCCACAGTGAAGTAAGCTCAATGATTATTGAATCCTTATGGCTTAACATCCCCACTCCTGATGTTGTTGGAGGCCCAAGCGAGTAGAAAGAGTATTTCCCAAGCAAAAGGACATTCTAATTATTATAACGGTGACTTTGCCTACATGATCGTAACTCCTAGCCATTCATCATTTGGTTCTTCTTCAAGGATAGATGAGCATTTTGTCTCGGTTATATAGGTAGGGACCCAAGCCCCCATCTAATTAGATATCCAGCCGATCTTATGGGTAAGAATCACATCACGTTATAGAGGATGGGTTAGCTAACAATGAAGAAATATATGGTATAGGTGTAAACAAATAAACCAATTTAACCTCATAGGGCTCTTGCTTCCTCAATAGGGGCCTTAGATTTGACAAGTCAAAATTTGAATTAGAATAGTTAGAGATGGGTGGAGGATTGGATATTTCATGATTATAGTAGGTTTGGCAAGCACTTATGTAAAGAAGGGGTATTAGCTACTCACGAGTTCTCTTCATTCAGAAAGCCTCATGCGGTGAACTGCCCTAAACTACCTCAAGAACAGCGATGAGAGTTCTAGAATCAGAAAGAGCAAGAAATGAAGATTTC
>VDFB02277508.1:0-103012 GCA_007258455.2 Sequoia sempervirens
TATTTGCTTTTCTAAAGACATAGCATTTTGTACTACACGATAGGACATGGGAAAATGATATTATCATAGAGTTTTGTAATATATGCAAATAGCTAAACATGGGTAAGTGAAGACAAGGCGTGCTTCTCTTAGAATTCCATATATGTAGATGAGGTAGACACTACCTAGGTTTTTACATGACACATTCACTGTATGCAATAATGCAGAAAAATCTAACAATAGTATTTTTGGGCATTCATACAATTATTAGTTTTATAAAGTAATTGGAAGTATTGGTTTGGAGTGGAGTAGGATAATTTGATAAGTTTATATAATTTCCACATCATGGTATTTGTCTATTTTAATATGAACCACATACAAGACAAGGGGGTGAGTTTTCATCAATAATATTATATTGGTAGTATTTAGATATTTAGTGAATGAAAATATAATTTAAAAAAAAAATAATCATCAATAAATTTTGATTTATTTATTTTATTGGATTGCAGTTAAGAATAAAGTTGAAAATAGTTTAAAACAAGAAAGATAATTATTCAATTGTGGGCAGCAACAAACGAATATTCTTATGTAATTCTTAGTAAGAAATGTATGTTGTCAAATTGGTTGAGCTCAATAAATGAAGAGAGATGTTGATATAGTAAGTAAAATGTGCTACTTGAAGACTTTTGAATGGAGGATGGGCTACTCTAAGATTTGGAATCTTCAAAGACATTTATAGTGAAAAGGAGATGAAGTATTTGAAACGCTAGTGTTTATTTCAATAAAGACTTAAGACTGACAAAATAATTGATTGACTTCTTATGAGTATGTTTATTTGCTTGGTTTTCACTCTCTTCTTTTATGGTTGAAAAATCCAAAAAAATCACTTCCCACAAACTTCCAAGACAATTTCTTCCCTCAAGTTGAATAAACCTAACAAACTGTGTGTATGTAAATTGCTTTACACTAAAAAATCTTCATATCTACATCCAAAAATTAATAGCAATTTCTCCCCTCAAGTTGAATAAACCTAACAAACTGTGTATGTAAATTGATTTACACTAAAAAATCTTCATATCTACATCCAAAAATTAATAGCACAATGGTTGGAATATTTGATCCATAATAACATATATAGTCTAATGGGAAAATGTGTAGGATGGGGATAAAAAAAGGGGACAAAATTAACATTAAAATATCAAATCTTCATCATGATCACTATCGTATTTTCATCACAAGATTATGTACAAACTACATAAAATATCTAGTTACTATCTTTCCAATCATATAATTTTTCTATACCCTGAATAACCTAAGATTTTAATCTTTATTTTTTTTTAATAGTGTTTTCATGATGTAAAATACATGTTTATTAATATTTTTTAAGTATTTCTTATCTACTCATCCAAATTTGAAAAAAAGTCATTGTTCTACAATCCATTTATACATATTACACAAAAAATATATATTTTTAATTATTTTTGTGGAAGTTAGATGGCTTGCATGCTCAATAATTAGTTTTTACAAATAATATTTAATAAAATATATAGTAAAAAATATTTTAAAGAATGACACTTATACTATATGTTCTTGACTATCTTGCCACTGATGGATTTTTAAAAATACTTATCAATAAAAAAATGGGGTGGACACTTGATGCTATGTTGTATTTTAGTAATAAAATTAGGACCACCAATGTGCACTTCGTACTTGACACTCTTAATTTTCACCCTTTCTAAAAAACTTAATAGTTTAAAAACTAGATTATGAACACTACAATTATTATCTTTATCATGTCTTCAAATTTTGAGTCTAGCTATTTCAAATTACTTATTGAAGTTTAGGTTTTGGTAACTTTAGAAAAAAATTAACCACTTTTAACTCTTTTTGGCCTCTATTCCCTTGCACTTAGCATGCCATCATGGGTGATGCCACAAGTGGTCTTCATACTAACATAATGGTTAATTATTTGTAAATGAGTATGTTTTCTTACCCAACTTCCTCTTGGTGGTTCAATGTCATGTCCCCTTTTCTAAAAATAACATTCACTATTTTTTGTAAACTTGATTTCCTAACTAGCAATTTGGGACCTGTGGATGAATTGGGAAAGTTGGGTTTTTAAAGTGAATTAATTAAATTATTATTGAGTGACAAATTTATGAATATTCATAAATTATATTTTTAGGACCAAGTTGGGTGTGGGTTTCTAGTGGAGCATGTTAACGGTCAAATTGGCGATTCTCCTCTTGTGAGTGGAAGTTACAAACTTTATGGTGACCCATTCTTTTTGGTGGGAGTTACAACTTTTTAAATTCATATTTCCCTCCCTTGGGCTTGGGATTTGGGTGCCCAAATTGGTGTTGGTGGTGGTCTGATATATTATTTCTTATTTTCCAAGTTAGGTTTCATTCTATGCATTGTTTTCTCCCATAGGTTGTGACAATTCTTTAGAGGTTGGTAAACTAATGAAGGATGAATCTCTAAGGTTGGTAAACCAAGGGGATTGAGACTCAAATACAATGGTTCTGAGGGTCTCCAAGTGTAATCTAATTCATAGATTTATATTGTGTTGAAATCTTTGTGTTTGGTGTTCTTTCTATAATTTGATTATAGGAGTTTGGTGTAGTTTAGAGTGTGTAGTGTAGATATATGAGTTTTAGATTGTATTGTTGTTGTGAGAAGAATATTTTTACGTTATTATAGCATTCATGTATGTACTTCATTTCTTGTAACTTTGTATGAAGTTTGGGGCGAGTTTGTGTGGAGTTTGCTATAGTTTTGGTGTAAGTTTTGGCTTCTAGTTCAGAGAGTTGTGAAGTACTTTGCTGCAGTTGTTCATGGTAATTATCTATTATATATGACATAAAATATGATGCAATTCCATGTGGGGATCAATAATAAATCATTCTATTTCAGTTGCTCCTTACTCAATTTTTAATTTGATGCATTTTGGTGTTATTTTTCAGGTTACCCGATTTACTCTATTTTGAATTGATAGAAATAATAATATCAGATATTGAGATAAGTTCATTTTGTGGAAACCATGATATTTTCTATATTTGAGTTAAGTATTTTGTGGGATATCATAATTTGATCAAATTTGAAGTTTAGTTTAATTTGGGACATTATAGTGGTATCAGAGCCATGATCTTGTTAGCCTGAGGGTTTGATCATATTTTTGCAAAAGGGATAGAGGAGTAAAGAGATGGATGATGTTGATTGGATATTGTTTCAAGAGCTATAAGGGAGTAATAAAAAAATTATAGATAGTCTTGCAAAGACAAGAGAGGCAATGAGGTTGTTGGAAAATAAACTTCAAAATTCAGTGTCGCCTAAAGAGAGTTGGAGTTCTTTAGAGGTTCAATAAAGCAATATAAAATCTTCCAAGTCTATGTTCCTACCTAAAGGTGATCTTGCTATATCCATTCCCCCTTCAGATCCCATGGAATAGTTAGCAAGAGATATAGCGGCCATCAGAGAAACTTATACTAATAAAGATGAAGGATTTAGAAATTTAGTCCCATATAGTGATTATGTCACTTTGATGCAAAGAATGTCAGCTACAAAGGGCTGCAAGCATCACTCAAATCCTATTAGAAAGGAACTCATGAGTAAAAATAATAAATCTTTAGTTCCAAAATTTGATGGATCAGACAAGATTTCGGCCAAAGCATGGTTACAAAGGATATTCGACTATTTCACATTCACTCCCATGAATGAGCAAGTTTCCATTCAGTATGCAATATTTCATCTTGAAGGAGTTGTGCATGTTTGGTGGCACCAAGGTATGAACACCCAAGTGTAGATTTAGGTAAATTCTTTTGATGAATTTTGTCAAAGGTTGATTGATAGATTTGAACAAAAAGTTGAAGAGGAGTAGTTGGTTGTAGAAGAGTTCATAGCAGGAAAGTCTTATGTAGTGAGTGCTTTCAAGCATGATGAATGTTTGATAAAGTTTTAGGATGACTCTTTGGACATGCATGTAATGATGGAAGATAAGGATGTGCATAAAGGACAAGACAAAATGATAGCCTTGGATCCTAGTTTGGATTCATCTAGTGAAGATTCTAAGACTAATGTCTACCTTGATGTCTCTATTAGATTAGATACTGATGATGGGTTCTCTAATGTACCTTCAGAAGATGGACATGGAGGAGGCAAAGGTGACGATATCTCCAAATTAGCTCTTGATGACCACTCATCTTATTTCATTGATGAGATTTTAGGTTGTTTTGGGTTTGGATTCCAAACCAAGCCTACAAAGAAGGATGTTGATGAATATTTCAATCCCAAGAAGATGGAGAGTGACTCTTTCAAAGAGGAAACCACTCATGAGGAGCATGGTGAATACTTATAACTTGATCAAAGAAATCAACCCTCTTTCACTTGGGATCCAGGTGTGTTGGCATCTAAATATGATGTGGTACTATCTTGGGATGAATTTCTCTTTCATTCCAATGTTGTTTTAGATTCATCTCAAGAGTCATGCATGGAGGATGGAAGAAGTTAAGGCTGAAAGGTATGTTGATGATATTGAATGACATCTGATTTATTATTGCTTGGTGTTGATTTTGAGCAAATAAATAGCAGCCTTGATTTTGAGAAAAGACATAGAAGCCTTGATTATGAGCATAGACATAGTAGCCTTGTTGATTTGGATCACCAAACCGATGCTACACATTTTCATCAAGATGGTCAAGGAGAAGTTTATGAGATTTGGGACAACCATGGTGATGTTAATGATAGGGATGAAGAAGATTCTTATGTTTGCATGCAATATAATGATAGCACTTTAACCTTGTGTCGTTGCCATTTTTAGTTGCCTTCAAAGTAAAAGAGAATCGTGTTGTATCCCTTAAAAGAATCAAAGTTTTGTTTTTTGTTGAGTTTTTATCTTGTTTTGTAAACTAACATCGGGCACCACTCGACTTTCCTAACTTCTCCCACACCGCACAGTCTTAAAAATATAGCTCAAAGTCCTTTCTTATTTTAGTATTTTTATTAATTGTTGGTAAACCTTTGGTTGCTGAAATGTCTTCATGATTGACAAAGTGTATCAAGCTAGAAAGAGATGGATGATAAATGAATTTGGTAGAATCTTGGGAAGTTTGTAAAACTTTCTCGATTCTCAACAGGGTTCCCAAAACTCGATCATTCCCTTAGTCGACTTCTAAAAACGGCACACACAGTTCTCCTAAATGCTATTTTGAAAGAGTTTATTAAGAAGATAAGGAAATTTCAAGGGTTACTTTAGTATGGCAGATTCTGAATAGGTTTCACAACTTGGGTGGATTCCAAAGTAATGTTGAAAACCCAAAACAAAAACTGATATTTGTGTATTTGAGTTGATAAGTGCTATACTTATAGAAATATATTCACAGAAAGAAAGGGTATTGCTTGGAATAAAAATATTGCATAAAGGAATACATTCTCAAATGTCCAAAAATGCTCACCATGAACATAAAAATAGAAGAACACATTGCAAAGGAATGTAAACATGAAAATAAAGAAAAAAATTTCAAAGACATCTACATTACATAGTCCAGTTCTAAAAGCCAAAAAGATGTGTGTGTGTGTGTGTGTGTGTATTATATGTGTTTTGTATTACATCACAAAAAAAGAGGAATTTCCATCACAAGGGGTCTTAGACATAGAGTGTGAAGATAAGAATCATAATTCCCTCTATCACCTCTTGTAGACACTCAATCTATGTAGGTGAAAAGATATTTTCATTATATTCAACATAGTGGGCAAAGGTTTCCATTATGTTACACTCTAGTCTAACACAAAGTAAGGCAACTGCTTGTCTGGCCTATTTGTTTCCTAGTGCGGTGGCTATGCATATGGAATCACCTACCAGGTCCACACACAAATGCATAGACAAACCCCTTAGAGAATCTTCCCCACTCGACAAATATATAAGCCTCACTAGGTGCTTAACAACATGAATTCCCCATTCAAAATTTCTAGAGGTGTGCACGACATTATAGAGAAAGTGTTCAAACAAACTAGAGTTATGAACATGCACCTAGGACAAGAAGTGCTCATAGATAATTTTGAATGATCCCCTCCTCCACATCATTATGGATGAGGAAGACCTCTCGAAGCTAGTTTGCAACCAACCTTCCCACGACACTGCTCTCAACACCCTCAACAATGAGGAAATCACTATTGGCCTCAAAATATGTATCACTAGAGGAGCTTGACATATCTAAGACTAAAATTAGCATTATGAAAATGAGGAATGATGTAGCTAATTTATAGAACGACGAGAGAAAACTAGTGGAATCCACTTGAGGGCAATTAATATTGGAAGTACATTCAAATTGTCGTAAACTCATTGAACTTGACAAGATGATGTGATAAAAATTTAGAAATTTGGATTCACGCATTGATGAGATCTTCTGAATTGAAGCAATTTGTACGGAAGCAATATTAGGTGGCATGCCAACAACCGCTAGAAGGGAGAAGTGGTAGAAATTTCACACAAGTGTATACCATGGGGCCTATTTACAACAAGTGTAGATTCATTCCTCTATCTTGTCAATCAGAAATGGTGATGCAATCATAACCACCCTTAAAAATAGTCATTAATGACTATATTGTCATAATCAAATAGAAATCGGTTGGTTTCCAACCAACCGATTATTCGACAAAGAGGCAGTTATTATTCAGGAAACAAATTTTCAAGAAATACTAACCATTATGATGCAAAGTTTTAAATATCCCTCATTTGGATTTTGCAAGAGTCTGAAATTTGTACCCCCCTTGCACTATGATGTATGAGTGAGAATTGATCTTAATTAAAGGATCAATTTTTCAATTTTGATTATCTTACTATAGATGTATATTTTCTATGTGTAATGAATTATGAATGAAATTCTAATGTTTGTGAATAATTCTGTGAGATTAGAAGCATTTGAATATTCCTTCCCTATGAGGATGTGTTGTTCTTTGGTATCTTTTTCATTTATTTGTAGCAAATGTTGAGAATGCAGTGAGTCAAGTCAGTAAGCTTTGATAATTTGGTCTATGAGCTATGATATTGAATTTTTGTTAGTTTAATTTCCAACATTAGTTAATACTTTCAAATCATTTTCAATCCTGTATCTATTTCCATGGCTAAGGATAGATATTAGTCTACCTTTCCTTTTTTTTGGTTAACAAAAACCTTTGATTTCTTAAAATCCAAAAAATCAAAATTATATTAGAAGACGGAGTTGTACCTAAACTAAAATTCAAAGGAAGATCACCAATGCAATGGTGATCTCTCCAACTGTTGTTGATAGATTAGTCCTCTTTTTGAGAAAAAATGGAGTCAATTTGTGTTAATTTCTAAAGGAAAAACCTATCAACCAACACCTTGCAAAAATTTGAAGTTCATGAGGAGGGTTGTAAGAATCAATTCTTGGTGTCTGCTAAAAATGAAGTATAAATTTTATCTAGACTGGATAGTACTCATAGACAAGTAGAAAACATAATCCAAAATACACCAAGAGGCCAAGATAAGCTTAATGTTTCCTTTGATGATTTGCAAGTAATGAAGAATACCATGGAAGAGATTAAAACAACCTACTTGCACATGACACATGATAGAAACATTACAACTAACAAGTTTGCAGATGAGACCTTGTCCACGATTACACAATTAAGGTGAGAAGTTGGTGAGCTCACTAGTAAGCTTAAATCTATAAAGCTTACTTTGGATAGTGTCCAAAAGGCACTTCTAGAGGAAAGTGATCAACTCTATGAGGATCAACAATTCAAGGAGAAGAAGAGAAGATAAAGGGCCAAGAAGGTCGAACAAGAAATGGAGGAGTATGATCACACACGATGGCCTAAAAGTTTAGAAAATAAGAGCTTGGATCAACAAGAGGATGAGCTTGATTTTGGAGTTGATGTTAATTTTTTAGTTTGTTGATAATCCTATATCAATGATGGATTATGATTCAACTCATTACAATCCACCTTCCAAATTGGTTGACAAAGATCTAACTAATTTCAGTGGTGAGATCAAAGTTGATTTCAAGATTTGAGACCCAGGTGTAGTTTCTCAAGATGGTAATAGTGGGTCAACCTCTAATGTTAGTACTACTACCCACTTCCTGATCAGCATATACATGAGTCAAGATCTTAATTTGCAGATGAGTCGGTTGGTTTATTCAACCCGATAGCTAAACAATTCTTGGGTGAGGTTGTATGGTAGAGGTAATTTGACCATAGGAGATGATCTTGTTGCTAAGTTTCCATACTCATCTCTCTTATGTTTTCAATTGGATTTTAGTTTATTTATTTCTACCCCTATATCTTTTTGTTTATTATGGAGATATCCTTTCATAAGCATATTGTTGTTGAGCATTGGCATATTTTTGGGTAGTTTGTTGTAAGTATTTTTTGGGCGTAGTTCATCCATTCAATGTTTCCACTTAGGTGAGAGATGGTCACTGTAGTTACTTCATTGAGATGACATGCATGATTTTAGATGTTAGTTTAATGATTGTAGTGGCTTGGTTGTGTTGGTGTGCCTAGGGATTTCCATTTGACACTTGGAGGTTAAGTGTCAATGTTTTTATTCCAGTTGGCAACAATAGAGGGATTTCCTGGTTGGAAAATCTTAGAGATGTGATAGTGATTGAATTACTTTATATTGGTGACAATGATGTTAGGAATTATATTTTATGGTTGAGCGGGATGTCTTGTATTTTACCCAAGATCGTGATTGGTAGTGATTTTGCTAATGTGGTCTTCTCTAAGTTACTTTGGCAAGACATATTCTACATAATTGATTCCATTCCTCTTAGGGATTTCAGTATTGGGTTGGATGGTGTTTTCTTTGTGACATTTCGAGTGGGGAGAGCTCAATTTGAGTATGATAAATCATCAGTAGTGCATCATTAGCATGGTGTTTGGGAGAAATCATTTCATATAGGGAATTGTTTTTATAATACCTTTCATCACATATACACTGATAGGAAGAAAATAGAGAAAGTCTTTGAGGTTGGTATTTTCTCTACTTTTGGTGTGCACTCTAGTTTCCAGATTGGATATTTCTTTGGGTTGCATTCATATAATCAAAGTTACCTAAATAAAAATGTAAAAGAAAAGTCCAAGGGACCTTACAAAGTCATCGGAAAGGAAGGAGAGGTAACTTATGAGTTAGATGTGCCACCTATTTATGGAATAAACAAAGTCTTTCATGTTCCATGTTTCTAGAAAGTGGTGGGATAAAAGATAGAGATATCCTTTGAATTTACACCATGATGTGATGAGATAAAGAAGAATGGGATTCCTAAAATATTTTGGGTAACAAGAGAAGAGAAGCTGAGAAATAGAGGTATCACTGAGCACTCAACCAAATGGAAATATTTTCCCAATGAAGATGCAACATGGGAAGTGATAAAAGGCATCAACTGTCCAAGTCTCCATTGCTTGAGGACAAGCAATATTTGGGATGAAGGTCTTGTCATGTCCCCCTTTCTAAAAATTCACTATTTTTGGTAAACTTGGTTTCCTGAGTAGCAAGTCAAGACCTGCAGATGAATTGAGAAAGTTAGGTTTTCAAAGTGAATTAATTAAATTATTATTGGGTGAAAATTTTATGAATATTCATAAATTATATTTTTGGGACCAAGTTGGGTGTGGGTTTGTAGTGCAACATTTTAATGGTCAAATTGGTGTTTCTCCTTTTGGTAGTGTGAGTTACAAACTTTATGGTGACCCATTATTGTTAGTGGGAGTTAAAACTTTTCAAATTCATGTTTCCCTCCCCTGGGCATGGGATTTGGGTTCCCAAATTGGTGTTGGTGGTGGTTTCATATATTATTGATTGTTTTCCAAGTTGGGTTTCATTATATGCATTGCTTTCTCTCACAGGTTGTGACGATTCTTCAGACGCTGGTAAACTGATGAAGGATGAATATCTGAGATTGGAATACCAAGGGGATTGAGGCTCAAAGATAGTGGTTCCAAGTGTTTCCAAGTGCAATTTCATTCAGACATTTCCATTATGCTAAAAGCTTTCCATTTGATATTCTTTCTCTAATTTGATTGTAGGAGTTTTAGAATGTATTTATGTTGTGATTAGCATATTTTTATGTTATTATAGAAATCATGTATTTACTTTTCTTCTTGGATCTTTGTATGAAGTTTTGGGTGAGTTTGTGTGGAGTTTTCTCTAGTTTCAGTGTCAAAGTTTTGGCTTCTAGTTCAGAGAGTTGTGATGTACTTTGCTACATCTATTCATGGTCACTATATGCTATAAATGACAGAAAATATGATGTAATTCCATTTGGGTATAAATAATAAATCATTCTATTTCAGTTGCTCCTTACCTAATTTCCAATTTGATGCATTTTGGTGTTGTTTTTAGATTACTCGATTTGCTCTATTTTGAATTGATAGAAATAATAATTCCAGATATTGAGATAAGTTCATTTTGTGGAAACCATGAGATTTTTCAGATTTAAGTGTTTTGTGGGATATCATAAGTTGATCAAATTTGAAGTTTATTTTAATTTGGGACATTACATTCAATGATATACAAATATCCCCTTCATACAAGCCTTTAAAATGTCTTCACCTTGAAAAAGAAAAAAATATTTTCTAATAGTATTATAAGGTAAATAAATAATAAAATAAGACAATTAATTAACCCTATAATTAAGGCAAACATGTATGGTATGTATTTTTCACCATTACATTTTACTCCCACTTTGAATTACATGTAAACTAATATGAAGATGCATGCCAAAGATAAATAAATAGTGAGCATGAAGAAAATTATTTCAAATACTCATATATATAATCAACTTAGTACATTCTTTTTTACTTTGAATGCTTTATCTTGAAACCTATAAAACTAAAAAATGTAAATGAGTGCTAGATCTATCAAACATTTAAAAATAGGAAACCAATATAACTTGCTTAAAATGTTGAAGCAATACAAAATAAAATTAAAAATAATAAGGAATTTCACTTTGTACAAAAAATTGAGTATGCCTAGTGCAAATGAAGCAATGAGGTTCCATATTTAAATAGATGTTATTGTTAGCTAGTAATTGGAGCCAAACTTACAAAGGAAGGTTAGTGACATTATATGCCTCCTCTAGTTGGTTCTAGATACAAGAAACAAATTAAATTAGAGGGAAAGATAAAATATATGATAATACATAAAACCACATAATCATTTAAAAATAAAAATATATGATTAATTGATAAACATGTACAAGGTCAACATAGTAAGATGTGACCATGAAATTATGTGTAAATGAGAAAGCAAGGTGCCCCTAATGTTGCCCACAATGAGGGAAATTAAGAAGTGACAAAATACAATGTCATTCAAAATCATAGGAAAATGTGATATGCCATTATCATAAGCATTGATGTAAAGTGTAATTATGATAAATAGTTGATCTTAAGATGTAATCATAAACATGTGTAGATATGATAGCATGAGATGTAAGAAAGATAATAATAAGTAAAAAAATCATCATGAGCTAAGAGCATGCAAGTATGTTCAATCATATAAGAATGTAATCAATCATGATAATCATTAAATGTAAACATAATAAGTGTATATACTATTGGATAATCATGAGAGTACAACATCATCAATGTATAACAAAAACCTACCATAAATGGATGTCCCCAAGTGTGGAAACATAAAATGGAAGAAACATGTAATTAATTATAAGACATAATATAAAAGGTGAAATGAGAATGATAATAAAAGAATGCATGAGTATCATGAGGCTTTTTGATGGTTTGGGTTCTCTCTCCCTAGCTTCACATTCATGTTCTCCTATTGAGATGGAGATATCTTCTTTTGAGGTGGAGATTTGATCTGTGGCTGGGTGGTGGGGGGAGCTTTGTGTTCCAGATGGTTGCATCTCTTGTAGCTCCTATTGTGGAGGAGTTGGCTCCTATCCAGGTGGAGTTCGGTTTGGTAGAAGGGGTACAATACTTTTGGAAGGGGAATCATGTTGCTCCTTGGTGTGATTCTTTTCTTTTCTTTTTTGCATCATTTGGATTGTTGTTTCTCCTAGCTCAGTTACTATTTTTCTAAGGGAGATGGAGATTGTTGATGGGATCTTGTTTTGCATCTGGTGTGCAGTTTTTTTGTTGTAGGTTGACTACTATTTCTTTGGCTTAGTTTCTTGTTGTTTGGGTTTTGGGTTCCTTAAAACCTACTTGTTAAGGGTTATGGGTCCCTTCGAAACCTCAAAGTTACTCTTGGTTTGGTGGCTAGGTGTTGGTTGACATTTTACTGTTGTGTTGTGGTGTTTCTGTTGTTTCTCTTCTATTTGTGAGTTCCATGGCTTGCTTCCATTGGAAAGTTTGTGGCTTTGGAATTGTTCATTTTCTCCGCTTTGTAAGAGGTTATGGGCCCTTTCAAAACCATGCTTACCTTATAAAAAACAAAAGGGAATAATAAAAAAATTCTAAAGATAAGGCAAGCACTATAAGATAATTGAAGACATGATAAAGGATGAATACAAAAACTTAACATAAGAAAATGGACAAAGGAAAAATATAAAATAAATCAATGAAAATATAAAAATAAATAAATACATAGCATAACAAAGAAGTTACATGAATAAAAAACACATGTTCAATTATATTACTTGCATCAACATAACCCACTAAAGTGTCTTTTCAAGATGAACTTGCCAACTTAGAACATTAAATAAAGGCAATTACAAAAGGGAATACTAGGTTAAAAAGGAAAAATTGGTGTTTCCTCCTCTTTCAAGCATATTTACATTAAGATCATTACTTAACATATAGATGATAATATTCTATTAGGTGAGACATGATGCATATGTCATATCATCATTGGGATGAGGATGGCTTGTTGGGGGGAGTTTATTCAAACATTATTAGTTTATGCAGTGGATTGGATGAGTAAGAGGTAGCCTACAGTTGCATTGACAACCACCAAAGAAAATTATATGATAGCTACACATGATTCTAAGGAGGAAATTTGGTTACAAAGACTTGGTAATGGCATTAGTTTTGATTGCAGGATAGTTAGGATTGGATGTGATAGTCAGAGTGTCATATGTTTAGCTAAAAATACAATGTATCATGCTCATACTAAGCATGTTGATGTTCAGTATCACATTGTGCAAGAAATGGTAGAGAGTGGTAAGGTTTTGATTGAGAAGCTTGACACTTTGGATAATGTTGTAGATTCTCTCATGAAACCAGTGACCACAAATAAGTTCTCTTGGTGCAAGAAGGCCATGGGCCTTGATCACTGTACTTGATTATATGTTTTATTTGTATCTCATGGATGTAATTGCAATATATAATGTCAAGTGGGAGAATGTTAGGATAGGTGACATTATAATTGCTATCCTAAGTTGATTTATGTGTCTCCACGTTCTTTAGAAAGTGTTCTAGGGGACATGAGGGACAAAATATTTATTATTTATTTTCTTATAATAAATTATAATTGATTCAAAGAGGTGGACCCATTATGATGACGGTTACAAAGCATCCTAAGAGAATATTCCTCTTGGGCACCTAACTTTTTGGTTTGGGGACCACTTGAGTGTGCATGTCCTTGCATGTTATTTGCATATTTTGCATGCTCTTGGATAGTTGAGCCCTTGGGTTTGTATGTTGGTTCATGTTCATGCATGTAGCCATCAGAGCCGTCAGAGTGTTATGGAGCACTTGGGTTTGACCAATTCTTATTGGTTGTGGGTTAGGTGTCGATTTGAGGGCCATGTGACAATTTAATATTTTATTCAATGTTTATGGGTTGTCCACTAAGGGGGGAGTGGGGTTTTCAAGGTGGTTTTGTTTGTTGTTTTGGGATACCATTTGTGGTATTCTCTCCCACAAACTTCTATATATTGGAGCCTTGAGACGGTGGTTTAGGATGAGTTCTTTGCAGGTCGTTAGAGTGATGAAGTGTTGTCAGATTACATAGAGAATTGTTGTATTGATTTACTTCTTTGAAGATTAATACAAACATTGGATCTCTTTGAGTGTGTATTTTTTTCTTGCAAGGGTTTCTCCATGTATATCTTGTGTCACTTTTGTTGATGACTTGTAGTATTGCAAAGTTTTCTTTCATTGTTATAATTGTCAATCACTTAATCATTTTATGGTAATATTGTAAGCACATATTTTCAGATTTACAATCACTTTAATAAGTTCATATTGTTGCAAGTTATACCTTTATTTCCAACACCCCTCTAAAGTAGTGATGGACTACACCCCTAAGAGCTCTCAAAGATGGAGAAAAATGATGAAAGAATCTAGAAGTTGTATGTGTATCTTGACGCCAATGGTAAACTATGACTAAAAGTAATCTATAAGAGCAAGCACCATGAAGATTTAGGAACATTAACCATAATGAATGGTCCTCAAATTGAGATGTGACCTAATGTGAATCAAATGCAAGATTTAGGATCATTAACCATAGGCTCTCAATTTGATATGTGAATCGATGTGAACCAAAATGTGTCAAGTCAAGAGCACGATGTGACTAAAAGAAATTAGAGAATCTAGATACCACTCATGTGAATTATCATCAAGATGGAGATGAGATCACATTCCATCCTAATATAAAAGTTACTAATTCTTATGCCCTCCATAATGGAGCTTTATTGAAGTTAATTGATTACAATATCTCAAAATTTCCCTTGATTTTCAAAATTTATCATGTAGAGCTTGATTTGCACTAACAATTTTAAAAAAACTACTAAAAGGGGGAAAAAACAAGATAGCATGCAAAAATCAATGAGAAAATGCAAACACAAATCATGCAAAAAAGAAAGATTGCATGCAAGAATTAATGTTCACATCTTCCTCCATAGAAATTCACCTTCAAAAGATTGACACTTTAGAAGTACATTTACAATACAATGATTAAAATAGAGTATAGCTCAATACACCAAATGTATTCCTCTCATACAAAGAAGATCACCAAATTTAACAATCATACCAAATCATAAGCCAAAGTAAAAATACAGATGTTTGAATTTTTTACTTTTGGTACAAAATCTAGAAAATCTACACAAATGACTATGTAGAGCATTGCAAAACCTTTCCAAAACCTATTGTAACTTGAACAATGGATCTCATGGGTACAAGTTATGGCTTGGTAATTAGAAAAAAAGAATATTTGCATTTCTTCATGTCTTCATGTAGTGTAGTGATGAGAAATAAACAGGTTCAATACCAATTGTTGGGAAATTCAATCTCTATCCAATTATGACTTCAGTGGATAAGATTCAATCCTTGGACTACAACAACATGAAAATATGGAACTTATATACACATTTAAAAAATTAAGTTGCCTTAATATGGAAGTACTGTGATTAGATCCATCTTCTTTGTGATGCTAACAAAGATCCAACATAACAAGCTTATAAACACTACCTTATGTGAATTTATAACATCAATAAATAAATAATATCATCACCATAAGATAGTAGAAATGAGGCACAAATTAACAACACAAGATCAACACATAACACGAGATTTATGTGTAGAAACCCTTGTGGGAAAAAAATCCACCAAGAAGAGAGGCCAAGTATGCATTATCATCAAATAAATGAGGTTAAAATATAAACAATTCCATTCTCTTCTTTTCCTCCAATATGGAAGCAATTGTGTACCTATGAACAACCTCCTTATGCCTCAACCTATCCTTGTTCCTACAAAGTAACACTACATTCAGTTGTTCCTCTCTAATTCTACATCCAAGAGGCTGAATTTATAGACTTGTGAAGGCATCTAATGCTCCAAAAATGGTGCCCAAAGATGACCCTTCATTCCAAATGTCCCCAACCTATGGATTACTTCCTTGGCATTAAAAAAGACATCAATTTCGGCTCCAATACTTTCCCTCCAACTTGGGTGCCCAACTATGAGAGATAAACATTACATTAAATACAATAAATGATGGAAAACCAAGTGACACACGTTGCCTCTATCCAAGCACCCACTTGGAGAATCCCAAAAATCACTTATTTATCAAATTTCTTTTATCTTTTATTTCCCCATTCTAGGCGTCCACATGTGGGGAAAACAATATTAAATATTTATGTCCACACACCACCTTTATTGTTGCTAATGGACCCATCACCCCTTATGATTATATTACAAACAATGGTGAGAATTAATAATACAAAATATTTTCCCAATACACCCTAAGTGCCTAGAGACACTTTCCAAGGATGTTGGAACCATGATATAAGACATAGGATTTACAAGGTGGATGGCATCTAATCCTAACATGTAGGAAATTGTATACCTTTACAATTTCACACTATGTTTGGGTCCCTTAATTAATTGGAATTAATTAAGCTTCTAATTTGCAAATTTCCAAAGCCTTATTTTTTCTATTTTCCGAAAGGGAAACCTATATTTAATTAATGCTTGCACTTAATATTTTAATCACCCCAAATGAATGTGTCCTATAATTTTGGGCCAAGACCCATTTGCCCAAGGGAAAATGGGTCCTCTTTAGGTCCTAAGTCCCAAATTTTAATATTTTTTTGGTGGTATTCCAATTATTCAAATTTCATATGCAATTGTTGGCTTTTGAAATCTATTTTTTGAGAAATTAGATAAACACCTATAAATACATAGTTATTTTATCATTTGAGATCTAAGACTTTTGAAGGAGCAAATATTAAGAAAATATTATTGTCAAGAGCATTCAAGAGCAATTTTTTTTGTCATTTGTTGTAGCATTTAAGATCCTATCACCATGTTCAATCTTATGCGTGTTCATGTCATCTTGTGAAGGCCAATATGTATTGTTGATCCTAATGCATCCAAGAAGTATCCAATAAATCAAGCAAAGCAAGATCAAGTTCCTTAGAGTGATGTGTTTGACTTCCGTCCTCTAAGGGAAGCAATTAAAGGTTTGGTGAGTCGTAGCAAGCAAGTGTTCATTCATCATTCCTTCCATTTTTCAATTGTAATTATCTTTCTATCAAGGTTTAATTACCAAACATGGGGTTTGACTAAGGCAAACCCCCATTCAAACAAACAATTTTTCCTTTCTTTGTATGTACAAATTACAACTGAAAGAAGGATTGAAGAGATCTCAAAGAAGCAATTTTGTATTGTTGCATTTGTTGTCATCATTGTTGTCAAGCCACAAAAACTTAGATTCAAAAATTATTTCTGACCTTCCAACAGTGAGACCTGGGGCAAACGAAAGCTCAGATGTTGCACCAGAGGACCTAGAAAGTTGATTTGGACACTTGTACAAAGACCCATTCGACCAAGGGTGAATGAGTCCTTGTAGGACCCTTAATACCAATTTTTTTGAGCATATTTTTCACTTTACACTTCCTAGATCCATTGGTAAACTACTATTCCAGTCTGTCAACTTTCAAGAATCTACATTTTTAATATTAGAGAATATAGGATCATTAAGTTTAATCATTCAAAAATATTTCTAATCAATTCTAACCCCCCTTAGGATATAGATATAGGTTTGGTTGAATCACTATTAGAGTTGATAGTCAAACATTTCACCTTGTGGATCTATATCCCAATGAAATTTATAAAAAAATGGAAACAACCCTAGGTTATCACCACATTTTTATGTTATAATATCGTTGCTCATACATATAAAACAAGGAATAATAGGAAACCACAAACCATTCCTACATCAATACCATTTCCTCAACCCATTTTGCCTAGTGCTCCTCATTTACCTCCGCATAGTAGAAAGGAGTATGATCTTTTTGAATAACTTTGTAATACTCTTGCTAAGATATCCTTATGGGATTTAATTCAAGAATCACCTCTTTACCATGGAATGCTACAACCAAATGATGTAGCAACCCTAATTCAAGATATGAACTCAATCAATTTAGATATTGTTTTTCATCAAGATGAGTTACCTCGATTGGAAATACAAAAACAAAATGATGATTTGGTGATATAGGCTAGCATTAACAAGTTTGGAATTAATCGTACTCTCATTGATAATGGTTCATCACTCAATGTCAGTAGTATAAACCTTTTGGACAAAATTGGAGTGGATAGGACTAAAATTCAACTAGATTCTTGATCTATCCATGGTTTTGATAATATGGGAAAACAATCACTTGGTGTGATAATATTGCCTATTAAAGTTGGTAGGGTTACTTTACAAACTCCTATCCATTTCATGCCTAATTATATTTCATATAAACTTCTCTTGGGCAGACCATGGATTCATGCAACAAATGTCGTGCCTTCAACGTTACATAGCTTACTAAAATACACTTACAGGAACAAGGTTTACACAGTAAAAGTTGATCCTAAACCTGAGAGTTGTTTACAAATTGAACCTAGAATGACAAATCCTCTTACAACATTGACACCAACTACAAAACTGGAACTCATGCAAGAAGAAGAGAAAGAGAAGTATTTTTCATCAATCACAAAACTAATGGACGATGATTAGGGTTCCTTAGATTTTACACCTACTTTCATGGGAGAATACAAGATTACATACAAATAAAAAAAGGAGAAAGAAGCTTCCATAATATCAACATAATCTGAGTCATCAAAAGCATTTAAGTCCACAACTTTTAGCAAAAAAGAGGAAAAAAAAATTATACATCCACATATGATGAGTGTGATCACGAGAAACCGCCTTCCTCAAAAGAAATGAAAAAAATTTATGGGAGGGGTTACGAACTTTTGAAACAACTTGGCTATAGTGGAAAAGGATGTGGTGTTAGAGAACAAGGTATCTATGTCCGTATAGACAAGAAATAACTAGAGGTCTTGGTTATTGTCAATCAATTAACAAATAGCATTAGTTGTTGCTCCTTGCCATGTGGTAGTTGTAGTATCATAGAATATTCATTACCATGCATGAGCGTATAAACTCAACTTTATGCCATCATATTTCCTTTTTGCAAGGAGCAACATATCACCATTTTCAGCTCACCTTTTTCCCTTACACTTCCAGGGCAAGGGGTTTGGTAGCCTTATCGTGGTATGGCACTTATCATAGTCCCTTTGGCTAGTTGTTCACCTTCCATGTATATATAATGAGAAATCTTGGGATGTAGATAACCTACTTTAGGTTGGATCACATGTGACATAGTTCTTTCCATTCTTTTTATGTTATCTTTAGCATTGTATTTTGGGGGCAACCCTCTTCAAGACACAACTTTATTTGGAAACATATGATTGGCTATAGGGATTTCCAAATAAGCTCTCATTTACCTTTTGTCAATTGGTATTTATCATTTTCTATTTTAAAGTAATTATTCACAGTATGGTGTTTAGCAATTCCTTTAAAGTGGGGGCATACATTGGCATTATTACATTGACATTTCTTCCTTCACTTTGTTCACAGAGGTTGAACTTAGTGTAGAATTGGCATAGCATCTTGATCATGTTGTGGCACCTTATCAAAGTTATTAGGGAGTATAACTTTTAGTATCGTTTACGTATGGGAGCCCTGTAGACCTGGCGTGACTTTTCCATCTGCCACCTCTTTATGAGTACACACCTTGTAGACCTAGTGTGTGTTTCTCATCTAGCCTTGGGGCTCACCTAGTGTATACCAGACTACACTAGCCCTTTTGAGCGTATTTTATGGGTGTGGCATAATGCAACTTGCTAGTCCATCCCTTTTTGCATTAACTTTAACATTGCATGCTTATGTATCTTGTCTTGTTCCACATATCTTACACATCTTGTGTGTCCTTTGTGTTTATGTTGGTTTGCCATGGGATCTTGGATCTTGGGGGCTTGACCACCTCCTTGATCTTTTTCATCCTATCTCTTTAACATTTGTACACTTGGATCCCTCTTGATACATATTTGTCTACTTTAGTGTGAGTTTGAGCATAAGCACATACTCTCACTAAAGTGGGGGCTAAAATTAGTGTAGGAAATTGTATACTTTTACAATCACACTATGTTTGGGTCCCTTAATTAATTAGACTTAATTAAGCTTCTAATTTTCCCAATTATGCATTCCAAAGCCTTATTTTTCTTGTTTTTTGAAAGGTAAACCTATATTTAATTAATGCAATTAATATTTCAATCACCTTGAATGAATGTATCCTAGAATTTTGGGTCCTCTTTAGGTCCTAGGTCCCAAATTTTAATGTCTTTGGAAATTTCTAATGATTCAAATTTTATATGCAATTATTGGCTTCTGGAATCTAATTTTTGGGAAATTAGATAAACACCTATAAATACATAGTTATTTTATCATTTGAGACCTAAGACTTTTGAAGGAGCAAATATTGAGAAAATATTTTTGTCAAGAGCATTCAAGAGCATATTTTCAGTCATTTGTTGTAGCATTCAATATCCTATAATCATGTTAAGATTATGTGTGTTCATGTCATCTTGTGAAGGCTAATATGCATTGTTGATCCTAAAGCATCCAAGCATTCAAGTATCCTATAAATCAAGCAAAGCAAGATCAAGTTCCTTAGAGTGATGTGTTTGACTTCAATCCTCTAAGGGAAGCCATTAATATAAGGAAGCTAAAGTAGCAAAACAACTTCCTACACTAATCTTGAGAGGAGAATAATGCAAAAACTTATAGATCTTTTCAATTACAAAAACTTAAACAAGAATAAACATAAATATCATGCATACCACAAGACAGTGATTCACATATAAAATCCTTTTCGAGAGAAAAACCCCACACTCTAAAAGTTGCCCAACATATTATTCAAAAATCACAAAGATAACAATATACTTGTAGAGCAAGCTTCTCATTGGAGTATCACCAACCAGAGATCCAGAGGCAACATGACCACTATTAGACTCTCAGAATACATCACAATACACAACTATAATACAATGCCCTCATAAAATAGGGTTGCCTTCTAGGGCATGTCAAGCTAATAAAATATCAACTGTCAAATTTAAGACCTAATGATGAATGATCTATATTTACAATAATAAAATATAAATAAAATTTTCCTTTTGATGGCGTTGCCCCTAGACCCCTAGCTAGGGGGGTGATCCCCTCAGACCCCTTGTAAGGGGGGAACCCCCGCACCCCCCATCGCTAACGTATTAACAATACCTTATGTATCAATAGTACCTTATGTAATTGAAAGGTTACATCAAGACACATTTTCCCAACAATTAAAGGTTTGGTGAGTTGTAGAAAGAAAGTGTTCATTCATCATTCCTTCCATTTATCAATTGTCATTATCTTTCTATCAAGGTTTAATTACCAAACATGGGGTTTGACTAAGAAAATACCCCATTCAAAAAAACAAAATTTCCTCTCTTTATATGTGTAGATTATAGGTGAAAGAAGGATTGACGAGGTCTCAAAGAAGTAATTTTCCATTGTTGCATTTTTTGTCATGATTGTTGTCAAGCCATGGAAACTTAGATTCAAAACTTAGAAACCCATGATCAGATCTGCAAACTGAAATAACCTTCCACAGAAGAGAAAATAAAAAAGGCACAGAGGTTGCAAAAAAGATGTGCAACATTAATTATTCGAGAATTCAATTAATTACAAGATAATGATTTGCTTTATAAAAGCAAAGATGCAAACCTAATCTTATCTTGAGCAACAAGATAGCTCGATAAGATAAAGATGAAAGCCTAAAACTTAGGAATTAAATATTACCTAAGTAAACTTATGCAAAGTGTAATTAATAATTAATTACACCAACACCCCCCCATAAGTGCAACTTAGGGAGAAGCAAAATAAAGCATGCACCTAAAACTAAGATGAATGCAAGAAAGCATGAATGGTCCACAACAAGGCGATCAGTACCCAAGTACAAATGCAATGGAGGTAGAGAAGGAAAAAACCAGTGGGACAAAACCCCCCTGTGTGACATGCAAAGAAGCACTGGAAGAACACTGTGGAGTAACACTGGAACTTGATATAGGCAAGCAAGGAAATATTCTTCTGTATACTACTGAAACTAGATGAGAGTCACTGATTGACTCAAGGATTCATGATAAAGCAACAGAAAACCCGATGCCACGGAACACTCGAAAACTCCAAACGGGAACAACCCTGGAATCTGTGAAGCAATAGGAGAAGAGATGATGACATAATATGGAAACCATGTATCTCGATGCCGATGCTAAACTGTGACTGAAACTCTTCCATGGGAAGGAGTACCAAAAAAAAACTCTAGAACAATAACCACAAAAACATGGCCCTCAAATTGAGATGGATCCAATGTGGATCATTAACCATAGGCTCTCAATCTGAAGTGTGAACCAATGAATCCGACATGTGTCAAGCAAGACAAGAAATGTGGCCAAAAGAAACTAAGAGACCAGATAACCCATACGGGTTTCCATCAAAACAAAACGAAATATGGGATCAAAGTGAAAAACAACACTCTGATCAGATTATTATGCATGAAACCCCCCTGAATGGAACTTTATCATAGTTCATTTATTACAATAACTCGACGATTGTAAAAGGAGAGAATACTGAAAATTCATACATAGAAAATTAAAATAGACCTCAAATCTGTGTAGAGGACTGAATCACCTTTCCAACGCCACAAGAATGACGAAAAACGGAGCACCGAGTCAAAAGATATGCCCTCTGGAGTGAAAAACACAAGATCTGAGTTCAAAGGCCTGTAAAATAAATTTGGAGCTTAATATGATAAAAACAATAGTACCACTGGATCTGTGTCGGAATCAGCTTTCCAACGGTATCTCGTTTGCGAAAAATGGAGATCGTATGCAAAAGATACGCCTGATTTAGTGAAAAGTGCTCCAAAATGCCCAATAAGGGCTGCAGGGCGCCCAGGGGCTAAAAAAAATAGGCCCCTGGTCCTATGCGCGACCAGGGGCTACAGTCTGGGCTTCGGCCAAGCCCTTGGTCCTCCATAGGACCACCGGCTCTGCAGAGGGGGCTGGGCGGTCCTGCCAGGGGCTGGGCGCATAGCGCCCGGTCCCCCATAGGACCGCGGCCTATGCAGGTGAGGGCCCGCGGGGCCTGGCTCGGAGGCGGCAGGTTGGTAGCGCCGCTCAGCTGAGCGGCGGGCGGCGGGCGTCGAAAATAATGTTTTTTTATTTTTTTTCGTAAAACGTGCCTCGAGGAGCGTGCTGGGGAGGCCGTACGACCCCTCAGGCAATTTTTTTTGCCTTCTGGACCAACTGCTCAGAAATCGATGAAACGACAGGCGTTCTTAGGGTTTTTGGCCGCTGCGAACGCAATGGTGACCTCTGTTTGTGCCCAAACTGCTCCAAAAATTTGGCTACTCCCAGATCTTATAAAAAAACTCCCAGACTGAAACCCTCACAGATCTGGCAAATGATGGCCAAAATCTATAAAATAAAAGTCAATCCTGACTTTTTACAGTGTTCTGAATCCAATGGTGAGGCCCAATCTGATCCAAAACGCCACATGAATGATCTCAAGGCATGATACCCTTGAGGAATCCCGAACGAACCTTGCAATGATTTTCTCAAAAAATCTGAGAAGGGGCTGCAAATCAAGGCTCTGATACCATGTTAGAAACCCATGATCAGATCTGCAAACTGAAATAACCTTCCACAGAAGAGAAAATAAAAAAGGCACAGAGGTTGCAAAAAAGATGTGCAACATTAATTATTCGAGAATTCAATTAATTACAAGATAATGATTTGCTTTATAAAAGCAAAGATGCAAACCTAATCTTATCTTGAGCAACAAGATAGCTTGATAAGATAAAGATGAAAGCCTAAAACTTAGGAATTAAATAATTACCTAAGTAAACTTATGCAAAGTGTAATTAATAATTAATTACACCAACAACACCTGGAGGAAACAAAAGCTCAGATCTTGCACCAGAGGGCCCATAAAGTTGATCTAAACACCTATACAAATACCCATTCACCCAAGATTCCTTGTAGGCCCCTTAAAACCTATTTTTTTGAGCATATTTGCCACTCTCTACACTTCCCAGATCCACAAGTAAATTGTTGTTTCAGTCTGTCAATTTTTGAGAATCTACTTTTCTAATATTAGGGCGTATAGGATCATTAAGTTAATCATTCAAAAATATTTCTAATCAATTCCAATCCCCCTTAGGATATAGATATAGGTCTGGTTGACTCACCATTAGGGTTGATAGTTAAATAATTCACCTTGCGGATCTATATCCCAATGAAATTTATATAAAATGTGGAAACGACCCTAGGTTATGAACACTAATCTTAGAGTCACCATCTTTTATGTTTCATTTCAAAGAATTAGAATTTTTTAAGATGCATAAAAAGTAACTTCTTCACATGTAGTGACATGCAAGTTCATGCAAGTAATTGCAACTAAAAAAGATGTTGAGGGGTAAATGCAAGAAGATGAGTTCACAAATCGTGGAAGTTTTTTCCTTAGATACAAACTTGAAATCGGCTTCAAGAAAATGGGATCCCGTTTAGGTTTGGGGTCCCCCTAACGGGATCCTGTTTTGAAAAAAAATCCATTTTTGGAAAGTTTTCAAAATGGGATCTCGGTTTGAAAACTTTCCAAAAATAGAATGTTTCGATTTTTGGCAACTTTTTAAAATGGGATCCCGTTTTGAAAAATTTCTAGTTTTGAAAACTTTCAAAATGGGATCTCATTTTGAAAACTTTTCAAAATGGGATCTCATTTTGAAAACTTTCCATTTTTGGTAATTTTCAAAATGGGATCCCATTTCGTAAAAGCATAATTTTTTTTTTTTTAATGAAACAAGATCTCGTTTTAGAACGTGGTAGAATGTGGTCCCATTTTTAAAAATATGAATTTTTGGTCGGGTTTGTGATTTGTTTTTTGGTTCAGGAAAAGGCTTGGGGAATTAAACCTAAGCTTTGGACCTGGTTTGAGGTCTACAAGTTGAAGGTCTTAGCAATGTCACAAGAAAATAGTGACTTTTGACATATGTCTAAAGAATTTTTTGTAGAATTTTTTGATGAAATTAAAACCTATTATAGATGAGATAGTGTAGATTCCAAATACGTAAACTTTTTACAAGTGGAATATTTTTTTATTTTTCAATTAATTTATGATGAAACGGGTCCATAAACTTGAATTATCAGGGTTTTTAGTATTTTAATAACTTTTTATTAACATAATTTTTTGAAAAGAAAATTGTACGAAAGCGTACTTCAAACAATTCTTTTCAATTTTTTTTTTTTTAAAAAGAAATTCAAAAAAAGATAAGTTTAGGTCATCTTATGCGTGACACGCATGACAATTTTTCAAAACACCAAATATGGCCAATAAAAACTTAACAAAAAATATTCAATAAAAAATTACAAAAAAAAATGGAAAGTGTGCTTTAGTGAGTTACAAATCTTTTCCCAAAAGGATTTAAAAAAATATGATTATTTAGGTTAAAATATGGATGACGTACACGTGCATGGTATGGTAAAAAAAAAGTGACTTTTAAATAGTGATTTTTAGAAATGCTTATTGAAAATCAATTTGTATCATCTGGGTATTGAAATAAATTACATATTTGGAAACTAGACTCCGAGTACTACATTTTATGATCAGTGACTTTTTCCAAGATTCCATCTCTAAGTGCTTCAAATTTTAGGTCAAATGTGTTGAATTCTGAAAATCAGGGAGAACACTTCCACTAAATGGCCAAAAGCGGACTCAACTTCTTGCCAACACTCTAAGAGGATGCTCAAACTTTCTTGGCAAATATATAAAGAGCCATTGCTTTATATAGAGGAAGGAAATGCATGAGGTAACCCAAGATCTCACATAAAGTATGGAGTTCAACTGGAGTTAGCCTATGCAATAAAGCAAGAAAACTTATCTAAGAGAACTTATCCAATAAATCTAGAGTAAATAAAGTAAATATAGCTAATAAACTAATTACTTAAATAAATAAATGTAACTAGATAAAATATACTAAGTTTAAGTGAGTGTAAAAAAAATAATCTTTCACACTAACTAGTAGAATATAGATAGAATTATCATTTTTTAGCATGAGACAATCCAATTTTGGTGACTACAGTATATTCATATTATTGTTACCTATTTTAGTTACCGACTCAAATAGGTAGAGTTGTTTATGTTTTACAAAGTGAAACAAAAGGTACATTCTACTCTACTATGTTATATCCATGTGCATAAAGAAATTATTAAAAGACTGCATTATTACATTATGCAAATGCATACAACAGAGAAGAGAGTGAAACATTTTTGCAAAATGTAGTCTTTATTGATAATATAAATGTATGGTGTCCCACACAAGCCATGGGACTAACTATTTGAATGCAAATGCTAGAAAAACTATACATTTATAGATATGAAAAAAAAAGAATGCACATATAGAGAGAGGGGACCCATCATTCCCTGAATGATGAATCCCAGTTGTCTTATTTTGCACCATCTTCAACCCCTCTTGCTTATCTAACCTCCAGTTGTTGCCTATCCTATTGCTCCAAGAATTCCTGCATGTGTGAGAGAGAGTTGGTTAGAGCAATGAAGGATCACCAATCAATATATATGCAAACAACCATAAACATATAGTCTGATCCTCATAAGCATTAAACTAGCTTGCATACCACAAATGTCCAGGAAAACCAAAGAGTTATCAAAAATTTTTATTATATGCTCTATTTTATCTAACATATTGGCTCATTGTGTAGGTATAGGTGAAATATTTGTTGTTGTTTTGTTTCATTTGACTTCATAACATGTGGGGTAAAATGGGCTCCCACAAGGGTTGAGCCCAACATGTTGTCATCTTGTGTTTTAACAGACATAAGTGTGCAAATACCATGCCACTGTAATTCAATCAAGTAGGTATATATCACTTATAACAGTGAATTGATGAAGTCATTGTCATAAGCAACAACTATCTGATCAATTGATTACTATAAGATGGATGATGCAGAAAACAAAGGAAATAAACATCATCACAGTAACTAAGAGAAAAACATGTAACTGTTTTGGGGCAATGATGCAGTCTTTCTGTAATGATTAACAATGTTTCAAGATAGGGCAGTCATCTTTTCATTACAAATATTTCCTTTTACCAATGACATTTAGTATGATAAGAACCAATGCATTAAGAACAAAGATACAAACAGTGGTTGCAAGAAATAGCAGAAAACACTATTATATGTTGTTATTTGATATTCAAGACGAAACATTACAAAGATAAGATAGTCATTTTCATTGTTAAAATGATGAACCATGAATGATAAGAGAAACTTCATTAAAGAAAATACTAGATATGGTATTGAAGACACAAGATTTTAATAGTGAACAGACTAAGAAGAGTTAGAAAAATGATGTCTAAAAACAACGGTATGTTGGCTTTAGAACAGAGATCCAATTAAGATAGTGCTTTTACAATATATATATATATTGTGAGTGCAATTGTACAACAAAGAACAAAACACATTTATTAGAAGGAACATGTGGATAGCCAAATGACAAGAAATAGAACCATAAGAATATCCTTGGATCATACAAGGTCTTAAATCTGAGAAAAGGTGCAGAGTAGATTACGATGAGAAAAGCAAAGTTTTACCATCAAGAACATTAGCAATGCATAAAGACAGTGAACAAACCAAAGTATAGAATAGTGTGTAGATCAAAGACAATGACATCAAGTGTCATAGGAAAAGGTATTTTGGTCATGAATATGATACAATGTCCACTTAAGAAGATCAAAAGAAGGACAATTAACCCATATGGTAATCATTGAAAATATCAAAGTCGCAGACTTAAGAAGGATGGTTGGGAGAAATGACAAGCCAAAATATGCAAAGTATCAATGAAGCCATAGCCTGCGAAAAGGATGAAACCCTTCGAAGAATCTATAATAGAAGCTTTGGAGAACAATATGCATAGAAATATAGAAGCCACAACCTGCAAAAAAAAGGAGTGTAAACCCACAAAAGCTTTCTTGCACAAAAGACAAACTCGTTCCATTATTTTTTGGACAGGTAGAGCTCGAGTTGAGCATGAAATACACAAAAAACCAAAGAAAATTCCTAATATTTTCTATATAAATGTAGCTCGAGGTAGCATATTGAAACAAATAATGATTCTTACCAAAATGTACACATAATCTGCATGAAACAAATCCTCCAGAAACCATCCATAAATCTCCATGGGAAAAACCCTCATGGTGATGCATGGTAGCAGAGAAATAACACAAAAAAATGAATAGCAAGAATGAGTGTGTTGCATTTTGCTTTAGGGTTTTTGTTTTCCCTAACTGTGTTCGATGAGAAAGGTCTTTTGCCTTTGTTTTTTATTTATTTTACATCTCACTCATACCCTCGTGGGTATGTGCTTGTAGATATTGGTTAAGTGATGTGTAAAAATCACTTTATTAAGTGTTTTTCCTTGCTTTTATTTTTGCATTAACCCTTAAATGTATAATGTTTACTAAGTGATATTTTATAAATCGTGCTTAGTAAAAATTATTTATGATGCAAAATTAATAGCATATGTCCTTAATGTATAAGTCAAGACGTTATGGTTGAAGGATTTATGAATTACCAAGCATATAGGGGGAAGTTGGAGGGGTTGGTCGACAAGTGCCAATGATATAGGGGGTGGTTTTTGATTGAGTTTATGACTTTGGAGAGCATCTAGGGGCAGTTTTGATGCCTTTATGATGGATAGGGTCAAGGATTGACCATTTTTTCACTGTGGAGTTATTTTGGAGGGAGTTTGAGGACTGCTTTTTAGGCTTTATTGGGGCATCCGACCAAAAGGAGTTTCTAGATCCATTTTTTTGTGGATTTTTGGAGGGAGTTTGGGATATAGTCACTTGGTTGACTCATTTACACTTAGTTCTTGCTTGATCTTTCTCTACTTTGTGACTTTTTGAGTCCTTGGCAGAAAAAACTATATATCTTGTAACTCATTTTGACATGTATTCCAATTTTTACTTTAGAGATCAATAAAGATAAGTTGTTTTTCCTACTTAATTTTTCTATTCTACTATATGCAGTTTGTTGATGTATGCAATTACTTGTGAAAGTACTTCATTCTTGGTAGTTGAGTTTCATTAGTGGCACCTTTGTGCAGAAAGTGTATGCATTTTGCAGGTTATGAGTTGTGTTGGAGTGCAAATAGTCCAAGTTGTGAAAATTTCCTTTCCTTCTAGGATTATGCATTATGTCCTCATGAAATATTGATGCAAAGGTATATGGAATGAAGTTGTGCAAGTTAAGCTCTGTTGTTGATCAACTTGTGTATGTAGCTATGTTTGCAGGTTTTAGTTAGTATTTTGGTGCATCGCCTTTTTAAAAGCTTTCAGTTTTCAGTTTATGTTACTTTCTTACCCTTTTCTTTGCAAAAGCTTTAGTTTAGATTAGTTTAGGTGACACCATAGGAGCCAACCTTCTCTAGAGGTCCACTCCAAGTTTAGGAGACCCACAGCCTAGGAGTGTTCCCATGTTACTCCAAGATGCTAAGTTCTGCAACTTAGCAAGGGTGCAGTTTTGAGAGCTAACAATTATCTTTATCTAAATTTAAATAACTTTATTTATTGTATTTATTTTGTATACTTTAGCATTTAATGTTCCAATTTCTTGATATCTATGCCCATAATCTATCAGTAAAATCTGGGTTAATAATTATGTGTATGCATCTCATTGGATTAACCTTGAATAACTTTAGGAAAATTTTATTTTGCTTTACATTTTGGTGAACCAATATGCATCTCATTGGATCCCTAAATTTTTAAATTCAATGTATGATCGACTCTACCTATTCCTTTCCCTCCAAGGGCCAACTTAACACATGTTTATGTGATTTATTATATTTGTCCCTATGTTTAAAAGTATTTGATTGAATATATTTAATAACCCTCTTTCATTTGATCAATTGCATTAAAGGAGCATGCTAGGATCGCCACCATTGATGCATTGATATATATATGCACATTCATACCAAGAGTATTTACATGATTGAGATCTATTGTCTTTGACTATTTACCTAAATTTCTTAAGACTTGACCTAGGATAACATGCTCCTTTGTGATATATGAAAAATGCTCTAAATGTATTTCTAAATACCTCTAATCATGAGCATAAGGTAGAGAAAACAAGTGAACCAAGGAAGCTAAAATGTAGACACACACAATGAGTAGGATTAGATGCACATGTCAAAGGATTAAACTGACAAATGCATAAGTGGCTCAGAGTAGTGCACTTAACCCTACATAGTCCATATCAATTGTTCTAGACCCAAGGCAAGATATAGACAAAGACTAATCATTTCCAAATTTGAGGCACTTTGATTTTAACATCCACAATAGATTCACACATTATCTTTGTATCCAAAACTAAATACTTTTAGTTATAATTGTTTTTATACTTAAACATTTAATTTTCTAATCTCTTTTAAATACCCACAATCTAATCAAATCTAAATTAATTATTGTTTATGTATATACATCAAATGAATAAACTAAATTAACAAGAAAATTTCAACATCATTCAATTAAAAAAAGGGAGAGTAACCATAACGTTAATCATCCAAACAAACAGAGACTAAAATGTGAAATCTCAATGTAAAAATTGTATTAACTCTAAGACAAGGACATCACTAAGGGAGGCCATACTAAGGCATTTGTCCTTTTATTGCCCTTATTTTCAACACCAAATAAAGTCTGCATCACCATTTAACAATACCTTCACTTTAAGGACCTGCTTTAATAAGGTGAAAGCATAAAATCATTAGTCTCCCGTTAAGAGGGCCCCACCATGGTTAAAAGAACCCTACCGTGTCTTCGCCGGCATTCCAGAGTTAGGTAATTGCAAGGAAAGCGGACAAAAGTAATTTAAACTAACCTCACTCTGCCACTTCACTGACGTCAACTCTGAGTTAACGGCGTGTTGTGGGGACTTTGACTAGATACCAGATTTAATAATTTGAAACATGATTTAAGTTAAACCTTCGGGTTACCAACTATAGGCTGTGTGCGTGGCCTCCATTATTAATGAATTTTATCCAGTATACGGACCTTAAAAAATAGCTGATTCAGCAGTGGCCAATGGAGCAAGTAATAATGGACAATTTTTTTTTAAAGAATTGATGCATGATTGTATTTGGAGAAATTAAAAATTGGTGGTATTATTGTAGGTGGGATTATTTTAGGGGTGGTTTATGATCACCTGCAGAAAGGTGAGGCAAGTGGGGATTCAGTTCAGGCATTTTGCAGAAATAAATTTTGGCATTTGGGTGTTGTTTATGCCCAGTCCCCTGCATTTGTGTACATCCAAATTCGGCAAGATTCTTGCTCTGTTTGAGTATGTGTACCCATTTACAGAGCAGTAACAACACATTCTGACAGTGGAGGAAGGTTGCCTGCTGTTTTAAGGGGGGTCCCTTTGGAGTATTGAACAGAGTTTGGCGGAGGTTTAATGGATGGGTGAAGAGGAAAACCAAAAAAACCAAAAAAAAAGTGGGTCTTTGGTGTGCTATTTGTGGGTAATATAGTATGGAGGATTGAGATTTGTGAAGATTGTCTGTCATTTTCCTGCTGCTTCTGATCGGTTTGTATGTGGGTATTCATTGTAATGTTCACGGCTTTTTCAGAGCTGATGATCAGATTCACTGAATGTAGAAGTGGCATCTTCTGAAACTGTAAAAGGAATTTAAAAGCCTTCTGTGAAAGAAAAATATCCATTTTTGATTGCATTGACGAGGAGCTCAAAAGCTGTTATGAATCTTTTTGTCCCATCACAAACAATTTTTTAGGTGTAATGATACCCATTTGAGGTGTCCGTTCAATTGATGAGAGAAAGAAGCCATTTTGATTCAGGGATTCCATACATTCTCAGCTAACTCGTCAAAAAAATCTCCATTGGGGAAGATCGGAAGTTTATTCTGACCCGTTGCGTGAGTGAGGCAACTTGGTTTTATTTTCTGGCTTGTTGGGCAAGAAGAGTAGTTAGATTACTGAGACGTGAGGCTTGGCAAGTACGTAGTTCATACTCCTACAAGCTCCGGGGGAATTCACATGGTCCTGAAAACCAAGAGTTAAAAATCCAGTCTAGGCCAAGGAATTCTATGTTTGTGGGAGAGTCCTATACAATAATAATAATTATACTGTCTACATCACAAGCTCCAAGGAGTTTTAGTCTTTTGCTTAGCACACATTATTGCTAGTGCATCCATAGGTTCTGAGGAGTTTTAATCTTTCTGGAGCACCTCAAGATCCCAGGGAGTTTCAGATTTCGATGTACTGGAGGCTTGTAGAATTTTGGACAAGTGTTGGCCTATCTTAGGACAAGCGTATGCCTCACGAGGTACAAGGAGGTCTAGTGGATTAAGGTCTAGTTTTGCAGTATATCACAAGTCCCAAGAATTGTAGTCTTTTTGTGGAGTGTACCTAAAATTGGGGAGTTGTGGACTGGTGTACCATTGGTAAGCAGTTTTTGGTTCAACATCATAGGTTTTTTCCAATAGCAGGTGTGCTGAGCAAGCTTTAGTACTGAGGCCGATAGAAATAGACTCTATCTGCACATTAGGAAGAAGAAAAAAGAAAGATGCTTGGCAAGCGTTCTAGGCCTGTCCAGAAGACACCTAGCAAGGTTCATATGAATCCTGATTACCCATCTGATTCATCAGACCACTCTGAAGATAAACCCAAATTCTTCAACACTCCTAGGATTTTCATAGGGTTCAGTAGTCCGAAGGGAGCCTTAGATTCAGAAGCAGTTAGAAGTCCAACTTCTCCACTGGATATCAAGACATTTTCTGGAGTTGGGATCTCATATTGGTATGAAAAACAGGTCAGATCCCCAAGGTCCGGCCTTGAAGGTTTACAGTGTGTGTCTCCAAGACCCTGGGAGAAGAGGGACTCAGAGGGCATTGGTCTGGGAATTGTTGCAGCCCTTGACAACAGCAGCAGCAACAATGATGTCAACAATGGTGGTTCTGCTCTTACTAATAGCAGAGGGCCCCTGCTTGGATCACAACTCAAAATTGTGATTGGTTCTAATCAAAACCTGTTAACTGCTCACAAACAGTTAGCTTCCCCAAAAACCCAGATTTTATCCCCTCATCCCCATTTAAATTCTGTTCATGCCCACTTGAAATTATCTCATACCCAGTCAAATTCTTACAATCCCTTGTCAAGTTTTCCCTTAAAGCAAACTGACCCAATACCAATTGAGCCCCGTGGGAAACCCTCTTCGGAGTCTGGAATGGAGCATTCTGAAAGCTATACCTGTGTTACATCTCATGGACCAAAATCCAGCACAAAGCGTATATATAATCATTGCAGTTTAGAAAGTGAAACTGTTCATTCTCCTCCTACTAGGAAGCGCCAGGACTTATGGAATGTTGGATCGCCACCTTCGTCTCCTCCGAGCTGTGCCAATGTTGCAGGGTTTCCTCAAGCCGATTTTCTCAGTGCTTGCTATCTCTGCAAAAGGCACTTAAGCCCCGGCAAAGACATTTACATGTACAGGTCCGTTTTAATAATCACATCGTGTATCTCCTGTCTAATATTCCATTTTACCCTGAAAATTTTACATTATTTATTTTTATATGTAATTTTGACTGTGGACCATTGTAACCGACCACCGATTCAATTTTAGCTTCTTTTAAATATTAATAATGGGATGTCACCTTATCTGATGAATTTTGGTAATAGAAACCCTTTCTAAAATTTGATTATTGTTTTTATTTAATGCCCACTGAAGGCCCATATGATTTATAGGCAATAGAATTCACCTGTAAAATTTCAAACACGAAGTTTTGAGATTTAACTGCTTTAAATTTTAGAGTTAAAATTCAAATCAGTGTAGGTCTGAGTTTTCATAACAGATAACAAAACAAATTCATGGATGGTATAAAATCTGTCATTGAGATCTAAGAAATCTGCAATAGTCCTTCTTTTTGAGGTGGGTTGAACCCCATTTCTCCAAGCTAGCCAACTTTACAGTCCCATTGATTTTTTTGATTTTTCTTAATCAAATATAATTTTTTTCATTATTTTGATGCTTTTTCAATTCTAAATCCTTTCAAAACTTGATCAGAGGAGAAGTTAGGAACAATCTTTGTTTGATGGGTTGTAGTCATGGCAAACCATTTTCTAGAAATGAAATTTCTTCCTTCTCAAGATCTAGTTTGGGTTTTATTTCTTTTAGGTGAAAGGATTGTTAAGAGCTTGGCTTGGAGAATTATTTTTCAGAATATATACTTCAAGACATTGTCTTATTCTCTGCCTTATGATTATTGCAGGGGTGACAAAGCATTCTGCAGTGTGGAATGTCGTTGCCAACAGATTTTGATGGATGAGCGAAGTGAAGCATTTCCTGCATCTCCACCATCTTCATCAAATGACATTTCTTACTGTGGCAAATTTTTTTCAAACAGCACTGCTGCTGCTGCATAAAGAATGCACCAGGAGAACTGCCATAATCCTTCCTGCATACAGGGAAAGGCCTCTCACTGTATGTATCGTCCAAATCTGAAGAGCTGTAGGAACATTATACGGCCGCAGATAACATATATAGCTGTCTATCTATCTATCTATTATTTATACATATGATTGATGCAGAGGAATGTCATGGAATGGGAAGGGCTTTTGTGAAACATTATTTTGATTTTAAGGCCAGTACCCCTGTAATTGTTTAAGGGTATGTACAGAAAAGATCCGGAACTCAGATGAATTTCTAAATAACACACCTACCTACAGACAATAACAGAGTTATTGTAGGAGTAAGAAGCTATGAGAGCCAAGTTTGAAGTGAGGTAGAGTATATTCAAGGCATATATTTGTTTATGGTTTAGTTATTATAGCAGAGGAATGGCAATACCCTCTTCGACTTCTTTAAGTCAGCATGGTTATAGAAGTTGTAGAGAACAGAGTAGTTAGGAAACATTGCAAATTTTCTGATGGGTTTCCCACAGATTTTGATCAGGAATTGGCACATAAAGTTGAGAACTTGAGCTTATTGTATTTGATCTTCAGCTTTGTTTGAGGATGAATACGACAATGAAAAATGATAATTTCTATATATATCATTACTGCTTTATTTTTAAAAATGGAGTGTTTCAAATAGTCTGCTGAAAATTCCATAGCTCATACATGTATTTTTGCTTTTGTAATGAAGAATGTTCTTGCATAAACTTTGTTTTTATGTTTGTGGTCGTGAAGTTCTTAAAGAATTTTAAGCTTGAAGCTTATGATTCCATATTGAAAGTAAAATGATCTTGTAGATGATATAAAATTATTCATAAAAAGAAAAATTCTTCTTTAAAAAAAATTGATTGTGTATAATAAAAAGACTTAATTTTAAAGATATATGAATTTGAAAAGTAGTTTGTATCTTACCAAAATTCACAGACCTTCGTTTTGAAAATAAAACTAAAGCTATATACTTAAAATCTTTATTATTTGCTATATTTTCTTTTGATAGGCTAGTATTATATTTCCTAAATTCATTTTGAAATTTGAAGATTGATTTTTTAACGGAAAGAAATTGAATCATTCAAAAAACTTGTAATGCATTTTAAAAATTGATTTTCAATATTAAAAAATCACCTTTAAATTAACCAATTTCAATAAAATATACCGAAATCATTAATAGAGTTTCAGGAAAGATAACATGCTGATATAATAGTGTGAATAAAATAGATCTGTCGAAGCCAATGATTGAGTTCTAGAGTCAATCAAATGCAGGAGTCATTTGGTCAATTTGAGATTATCCAGTTACGTATTTTGGTTGTAGTAATTTTTTGGATAAGATATTTTCAGACTATGAGCTGCAGCTCTGTACTAGGCAATGTTTTATTAGACCAGCCTGCCTTACATGAAGAAAATTTAGTGGGCTAACTTGCCTTTTACTTAATCACCACCCTTTGTCTGCTACAATCAAAGCCCACCCTTACGTAATAGAACCAAAAATTCTCAACAAATTTGGTCAAGGATTCTTGCATGATTTGAAAAAGTGGCCATGCACAAACTGTCCTACGTGGAGTGTAAGAAAAATGGCCATGCATAAACTGTCCTACGTGGAGTGTAAGAAGATGAGTACATTAAGTAGTATTTTTTAATATTATTTGGTTAAATAGTCAATCATAAATTACAGTCAATAAGATAGGATAATTGTACATTTTTTTTTATACATGTGGTCATGCATAAACTGTCTTAGGTGGAGTGTAAGAAGATGAGTACATTAAGTAGTATTTTTTAATATTATTCGGTTAAATAGTTAACGATAGATTATGGTCAATAAGATAGGATAATTGTACATCATTTTTTTAATACACGCGGTCATGCATTAACTATCTTAGGTGGAGTGTAAGAAGATGAGTACATTAAATTTTTTGAGTAGTATTTTTAAATATTATTCCGTTAAATAGTCAAAGATAATTTTTGGTCAATAAAAAGAGGATGATTATACATCATTTTTTTGTATAAATGAAGTATAAAATTTTATATCAATTATTTGACCATTGAACATATGATGCTCAAGTAGAACATCATTTCTTTATGTAAAGAGCACAAATAAACTATTTTAGAATGATTGAATATTTTTATGAAGACTATGTATGCATACATATTCTTAAGTTAATGCGTGATTCCACATGTCAAGGACTCTTATACACTGGTTGTTTTGAATAGCTTATGGACTCATATAAGGAGATGTTTTCTTTCAAGGTGTCAAAGTTTCATTCTAAACCTTTTATGGTGTAGTGATTGACCAACTTGTGATAGACATATAAGACAATCTAAACATTGAAGGGAAAATAAGATTATCTTATTACATGAAATTTTAAGTTCTTCTTGAGTTTGGTTAAGGGAAAACCAAATTGTCTTATTTCTCGAATGTGAAATTATAAGTTATTAGAACCCGTTTTTACAAAAAAATAAAATATGTTATATATATTTATATTAAGGGACATAATATAGTAGCAATTGTTTCAATGGAATTTCAAAAAACATTATAAATAAGTTATATTTTGAACTTTGGGAAGCTAGCCAAGGATGGATCTGCGTTAATTTTGTGCACTAACTTATTCACCATAAATTGTAAATTGTTAAACTATTTAGATAATTGGCCCTGTTAATAAGACCTTCATTATGCAAAGTCTCTCTCTCTATCTCTCAAATTGATGAACACTTTTGAATCTTTGACAAAGTTATCCACTTTCTTATCTAGGCCCCCTAAATCTTAGGTAAGGAAACACGTTGAGATTGAAGAAATTACATCTATTTTTCATCTTTGACTTTCTTTGAAGGGTATCCTAGAGAATCTTATAAATGTATATTAGAGAACATGTTGAGATAAACTATTGCAAAAGAAGAATAGAAGCCAAGAAAATAATATTGCATATTATGAGGTTCCACATGAATTTAATTTTTTTTTGTTTGAATGTTTGAGCAATGATGTGAAATGAGTTGTGTATACCAAGAATAGTTACTTTTTATTCATATTTTAGTTAAAGACAATTGAGAGGGAGATGTAACAATATGCCAAATAAATCAAACCTTGTTACAAAACCAAAAAGAGTGCATTTAATAAATTCTCTTTTTGTATTTGAAGGTGCATTGAACAAACTATGGTTAAATAATTTAGAGACATTCTCTAACAAGGATGTAGTAATGAAGAATTATTGAGGACAATTTTTTAGCTTATGCCTAGGATTTTGAATTCTAGAGGGAGACCTGAGTTTGTTCCATTTGGAAGGTTAGAAAAAATATTTCTACTTGATGTTTAGTCGAATGTTGATTTGAAGAGAAGGAACAAGTTTGATGTAGATGATATTCAAAGGAAAGAAATAGATAATGCAACTAGTAACCAACACCAATATTTAAAAAGTCACAATATCTAAATGATATTCAAATGAAAGAAATAGATAATGCAACTAGTAATCCAACACCAATCTTTAAAAAGTTACAATATCTAGATGATGAAAGTTTGAATTGTTATTTTGGGGGCATAAGAGATTGTGATGCAAGGGCATCCTCAAGGAATTAAAAGAAATTTGGATTGTGTTTGGGAAGTTGAGGACTTGTGGTAAATTGTATGTTTAGAAGTTAGCTAAAATTTTGTGATCAATAAAAGTTGATGTATTTCATCATATTATATAATTGGATGTTGCAATTTTAGGTGTAGTTATTGAAACAAAGAAAAATAGGTTCACGAATCAATGATGACAAGGGGGGTTATGATGGACCCATTTCTCAATATTTCATTAGGAAATGAGATCCCCACAATGAATTGACTAACAACCCTTAGGTGAATCAAGTCAATGTGAGAATCTTCATATTTCCTTATGCTTGAAGGATGAGTGTCAAGGTCAAACAAAACTTTTGGGAGAAAAAATAAAAATAGAAAATCAACTCCAAAATGCAATATAACACTTGAAAAAACAATATTAAACTCAATATTAGTAGAACTAGAAAACCAATTGCAAATATGAGAAGGGAAAAAATGTGTTTACCAGTCACCAAGAGGCAATTTCTGAAGGCTAATTGGGACTCATTTGCCCATGCGTGAATGGGTATTTTGTTAGGGTTTTTGGCAACTTTTGGGAGCCTCTGATGTTGATCTATAACTTCTGATTTGTCTAGGTTTCAATGTCTGAAAGTCAAAAATCGGATTTGTAGGTTAGATTCCGTGATTTGACAACAACTTTTGTAACTTTGACAAATTTTCCAATTTATACTTCAAAAGGTCTTCAATCCTTCTTCAACTCGAATTTGCAATCACACACAAAAGAGGGAAAAATGTTTGTTTTTGGGTGAATGGGGAATTGCCTTGGTCAAACCCTATTTTGGTAATCAAACCTTGAAATGAAATAATGTGTGAATGAGGGAATGAAGAATGAACAAAGCTATGTTACCACTCAAAAAACCCTTGTAGAAACCTTGATAATGGAGATCTTGGAAGGTTTGTAACTTGCATGAAATGGATGAATTGGGTGTGGATCTTGACACTTGAATAATGCTTTGAATGCTTGAACTTGAACTTGAAACCTACATCACAATGTTAGCTCCAAAAACATGCATGATACAAGAAGACTATGACATGATGAATAGATCTTGAATGCTGCAATAAATCTCTGATATACCCACTCTTGAATTCCCTTGATCATCAACTTTAGCTCTTGTGAAATTGCTCATCAAAGTGCTTTTGAAGTTCTCCAAAAGTGCTAGGTGAAACTTAGTGAAATAACCTTGTATTTATAGGTATGTATCCTTAATTTCCAAAAATTGAAAATATCACAAGCCAAAATTGAATCATTCAAAAAACTTGCAATGCATTATAAAAATTGATTTTCAATATTAAAAAACCACCTTTTAATAACTAATTTCAATAAAATATACCAAAATCATTAAGAATTTTTTAGGAAAGATAACATGTTGATATAATAGTGAATAAAATAGAATTGCAAAAGCTAATGATTGAGTTCTAGAGTCAATCAAATGTAGTAGTCATTTGGTCAAATTGAGATTATCTAGCTACGTATTTTGGTTGTAGTATTATTTTGGATAAGATATTTTCAGACTATGAGCTGCAACTTTATCCTTGGCAATATTTTATTAGATTAGATTGCCTTACATGAAGAAAATTGTGTGGGCTAACTTGCCTTTTACTCAATCACCACCTTTTGTCTGATATAATCAAAGCCCACCCTTATGTAATAGAACAAAAAATTCTCACCAAATTTGGTCAAGTATTCTTGCATGATTTGAAAAAGTGGCCATGCATAAACTGTCCTATGTGGAGAGTAAGAAGATGAGTACATTAAAGTTTTTGAGTAGTATTTTTTAATATTATTTGGTTAAATATTCAATAATAAATTTCGGTCAATAAGATGGGATAATTGTACATCATATTTTTATACACATGGTCATGCACAAACTGTCTTAGTGGAGTGTAAGAAGATGAGCACATTAAAATTTTTGAGTAGTATTTTTAAATATTATTCGGTTAAATAGTCAAAGATAGTTTTTGGTCAATAAAAATAGGATACTTATACATCATTTTTTTGTATAAATGAGGTATAAAATTTATATCAATTATTTGACCATTGAAGAGATGATGCTCAAGTAGAACACCATTTCTTTATGTAAAGAACACAAATTAACTATTTTAGAGTGACTGTGTAGTTTTCTAATGAAGACTTTGATGCAAAAGTCAATGCTTGATTTCACGTGTCAAGAACTCTTATACACTAGTTGTTTTATAGCTTATGGACTTAAAGCAGAGGTTTTCTTTCAAGGTGTTAGTTTCATTCTAAACCTTTTATGGTGTAGTGATTGACCAACTTATGATAGAGATATAAGACAATCTAAACATTGAAGGGAAAATTAGATTATCTTATTACATGAAGTTTTAAGTTTTTCTTGAGTTTAGTTGAAGGAAAAACCAAATTGTCTTATTTCTTTAATGTTTAAGAAATTATAAGTTATTAGAACTCATTTTTACAAAAAATTAAAATATGTTACATATATATTTATATTAAGGGACATAATATAATAGCCATTATTTCAATAGAATTTCAAAAAACATTATAAACAAGTTATATTTTGATCTTTGAGAAGCTACCCAGTCATCGATCCGTGTTAGTTTTGAGCACCAACTTATTCACCATAAGCTGTAAATTGTTAAGCTATTTAGATAATTGGCCTTGTTAATAAGACCTTCATTATGCAGGGTCTCTCTCTCTCTCTCCTAAATTGATGAACACTTTTGAATCTTTGACAAAGATATCCACTTTCTTAGCTAGCCCCTTGATTCTTAGGTGAGGAAACACATTGAGATTGAAGAAATTACATCTATTTTTCATCTTTGACTTTCTTTTAAGGGTATCCTAGAGAATCTTATAAAACTATGTTAGAGAACATATTGAGATAAACCAAATTTGCAAAAGAAGAATAGAAGCCAAGAAAATAATATTGCATATCATGAGGTTCCACATGAATTTAATTTTTTTTTGTTTTAATGTTTGAGCAATGATGTGAAATGAGTTGTGTATACCAAGAATAGTTATTTTTTGATTCATATTTTAGTTAAAGACAATTGAGAGGGAGACATAACAATATCCCAAATAAATCAAACCTTGTTACAAAACTAAAAAGAATACATTTAATAAATTCTCTTTTTTGTATTTGAAGGAGCATTCATGAGCAAATTGAGGTTAAATAATAGAGACATTCTCTAACAAGGATGTAGTAAAGAAGAATTGTCGAGGACAATTTTTTAGCTCATGCCTAGGATTTTGAATTCTAGAGGGAGACCTGAGTTTGTTCCATTTGGAAGGTTAGAAATAATATTTCTACTTGATGTTTAGTCGAATGTTGATTTGAAGAGAAGACACAAGTTTCATGTAGATGATATTCAAAGGAAAGAAATAGATAATGCAACTAGTAACCAACACCGATATTTAAAAAGTCACAATATCTAAATGATATTCAAATGAAAGAAATAGATAATGCAACTACTAATCCAACACCAATCTTTAAGAAGTTACAATATCTAGATGATGAAAGTTTGAATTGTTATTTTGGGGGCATAAGAGATTGTGATGCAAGGGCATCCTCAAGGAATTAAAAGAAATCTGCATTGTGTTTGGGAAGTTGAGGACTTGTGGTAAATTATATGTTTAGAAGTTAGCTGAAATTTTGTGATCAATAAAAGTTGATGTATTTCATCATATTATGTAATTGGATGTTGCAATTTTAGGTGTAGTTATTGAAACAAAGAAAAATAGGTTCACGAATCAATGATGACAAGGGGGGTTATGATGGACCCATTTCTCAATATTTCATTAGGAAATGAGATCCCCACAATGAATTGAATAACAACCCTTAGGTGAATCAAGTCAATGTGAGAATCTTCAGATTTCCTTATGCTTGAAGGACGAGGGTCAAGGTCAAACAACACTTTGGGAGAAAAAATAAAAATTAGAAAATCAACTCCAAAATGCAATGTAACACTTGAAACAACAATATTAAACTCAATATTAGCAGAACTAGAAAACCAATTGTAGATATGAGAAGGGTAGAAATGTGTTTACCAGTCACCAAGAGGTAGTTTCTAAAGGCTGACTAGGACTCATTCGCCCACGGGCGAATGGTCTTTTGTTAGGGTATTTTTACAACTTTTGGGAGCCTCTGATGCTGATCTATATCTTCTAATTTGTCTAGGTTTCAATGTCAGAAAGTCAAAAATTGGATTTGTAGGTTAGATTCCATGATTTGACAATAACTTTTGCAACTTTGATAGCTTTTCCAATTTTGCACTTCAAAAGGTCTTCAATCCTTCTTCAACCTGAATGTGCAATCACACATAAAAGAGAGAAAAATGTTTATTTTTGGGTGAATGGGGGTTTTCCTTGGTCAAACCCCATTTTCGTAATTTAACCTTGAAATGAAATAATGTGTGAATGAGGGAATGAAGCATGAACAAAGCTATGTTACCACTCAAAAAACCCTTGTAGAAACCTTGATAATGGAGATCTTGGAAGGTTTGCAACTTGCATGAAATGGATGAATTGGATGTGGATCTTGACACTTGAATAATGCTTTGAATGATTGAACTTGACCTTGAAACCTAAATCACAATGTTAGCTCCAAAAACATGCATGATACAAGAAGACTAGGACATGATGAATAGATCTTGAATGCTGCAATAAATCTTTGATATAACTGCTCTTGAATTCTCTTGATTGAATCAACTTTAGATCTTCTTAAATTTCTCTTCAAAGTGCTCTTGAAGTTCTCCAAAAGTGATAGGTGGAAATTAGTGAAATAACCTTGTATTTATAGGTATGTATCCTTACTTTCTAAAAATTCAACTATCACAAGCCAAAATTGAAATATGAATTTGGAGATGTTAAAATATTTCCAAAAACATAATTTAAATTTAGGTCCAAAGGTCTAGGGGGTGAATGGGTCCTAGGCCCTTATTCTTGGAACACAAATTGCTCAAGGTAAAGTGTTATGTATTAGCATTAATTATTGTTGGGTTTCCCCTTCAAAAAATGTAATTTATTAGGCTTGTAAATAAATAAAAGGGCTTATTAAGGAATAATTAAGCTCAATTTGATTAAGAGGGCCCAAATAAGTGTGAAAATGTAAAGGGATATAATTATCAACACTAAATTAAGGCATTATTAAGTCCATTTTAATAAGGAGGGTCCAAAAAAAGTGTGGAAATGTAAAGGGATAGATTTTTCTACACTACAATTATATGTATGATTGGTTTGGTATTAAAGTTTGAGGTGATTCAAATTGGTTTGAGTTTGTGATATATTGAGTGGATGTCTACAAGTTTGCAACGATGTTCAGTTAGAACTATTTTAGTTTATGGAAGGTTTTTTTCCAATGGATAGATATATAGGGATGTTGTGATGACTACTAGAGAGGTGTGTATTATATTGCATGGAGATTCTCCACTATTAGACGATTAAAATTTGTAATCTTGTTAATTTCAAGTTGGTGACATGTTTCATGGGGGTTTACACTTCGTTTCATCTTGAGTCTAATGCAAATCATTTGGGAAGTTGGGGAAAGGTATATATATGAGGTTTCAAGTCATTGCTAATAAAGTAAAGAATATTAAGGAGAGTATTGGGGTAACAATTAAGTGCAATAGAAAGGGTGTGAAGATTGGGAGGTGATTAAGTAACAAAGAGTATGATTTGAAGTGCAAACATGTGAGTGGATTGTGTGAGGATCTTGTGGTGTTTGTTTTTAGCTCATGTGGCAAGTTTAAAAGTAGTGTTTCCAAGTTATGTGTTAGTGTGTGTGAGAAGCCATTGCAATAGATAATATTATACTTTTGAAATCAATATAATTTAGTTTTTTCTCTTAATGAGGGTTTTCTCAAGGTACATCTTGTGTCAATTTGAAGCGTGTTTATTTGCATGGGATGCATGGTTGGATAGTCCTTCTTGGGACCCTCTAGTCATGACTTCATCAAATTGCACAAAACATATTCCTCATAGTTATGAAGAGGATAACTAAAATTCCTATTGAAGCTATAAGTCACTCTTCCATGTCATCTTAAGGAAATCCCAAATATTTTTGAACATCCAAATGCTTTTTCTATATAACCAAGTGTCTTATATCAACTCACAAGTTTATAAAGGACACCAACTCACTCACATAAGTTTATCCCACCAAATAGAAGATAAAGAAAAACTTAATCCATGTCTAAGAGAGTGGTCAAGTTCTAAATCAAGTAGTGTGAGATACTTTGTTATTTTTCCATATCATTTTGAAATAAGGAGAGAATCCAAGCTTGAATTGTTATGGTAGAAGTAGATTCCCCTTCCATTTCATAGTGGCTCAATACCACTAGCATTAAAATTAATATTTTGTGTCTAATGAGCTATTTCCAAGAGGTAAAACCTTGAAGGGAATGAACTATTCATTAGTTGTAAGATAAATACCTTAAGTGTAAGGATCTATGATTCCCAACCCTCTAAGATAAATGGAGTGTATCACAAAGAGACATGCACTTTCTTGCTCCATTTATCCAATAGAAGCCTCTTATGAGTTGTGTATGTTGGTTATAACATGCTTTAGAGGGGAGACAAATGGAGAAATCTACACATGACTGGATGGAAGAATTTTATTGGTTGCTTTAACCCTCCTTATCATAGGAGAAATTTGTTAGATCATGCACTTGTAGTTTAGAGTTTAGTTTAATCATATACCATTTCCACATGTCTAATAAGGAGATTCTAATCCCAAAATGAATGCCCAACTATCTTTATATTTCACCACATTTCATATATTTCCACTTAAAAGGACTTCAAGGAGGGAGATATGAGGATGCCATAAATAAATATATCTTTTGAAGAAAGAGTTAGGATCTAAAAAATATATAATATAAATGTAGCACATTCATCGTATTCTTGATCTTCCTTTCAAAGTTTTAGATGAAGAAAAAATTGTTAGTGAAAATAAATACAACATTTTACTACTTAATTCTATAAAAGATGATAAAAATTATCCAAACTATACAAACTTTAGTAAATTGATGACATGTAACAATAAGTAAAAAAAATAAAGAAGTTGAATTGAAACAACATGGTATTAAGAATGTGATGTAGATATACCCTTGGAAAACCTTGCAAAGGGAAAATACACCCTTTAGAGAATCAAAACCAATGTATTATCAACAAAAATATGCTACATACAATATTAATCTTCAATATTCTTAGGAGATCAAAACTCTTTAACCTAGAGGATTTGATGTAAGAGCATCTGAGTCCACAGGAAATCCTGCATCAACCAAAAATATGTCAAGTTAGTTTTCAATTCCAATTTAGTTTTGGGTTGTGTTTTAGTTGGTTTTTTCTAGTTTTATTTTTGAAGTATTTTTGAGGCCATTTCAATTAAGTGAAAACTTTACCTTGTAGAGGAGCCAAAAGGGTACTTGCAATTCAAAAATTGTGAAGTTTTGATGAAAATTGATCAAGTTATGGATTCATGTGTTTTTTAACTTGCTACTTGAATTTTGCTTTGAATTTCTAATGAACTAGACCATTTTAATTAGTTTCGATTATTTTTTCCCCATGTTCCATTTTGATGGGTTTTTTTTGTATTCATAGGAAACTCTGTGCTTAATAAATTTGTGGACTTCTGGTCTACTATCGACTTTCTGGATTTCTCATTTGCATCCAACCTTGTGGGACTTTGGAGTTGAATCAAATTGATTTATCCTCTTGCGACTAGTTTAAATGAACTCATCTACATTTATGGGAAACTAGTGGCCATCTGAAGTTGTATGGTTTTTAAAGTGACCCAACCATTTGAGGGAATCTGATAGTGAGCCAATCTAGATTGAACTTTTACTTCTTGCTAGTTTGTGGAATTTTTTTGGTATGAGGGTTTCTCCTAGTCATTTGAACTTTGTGGGTAAAATCAAGTGCAATGAACATTGAGAAGTTGAATAAACCAATTCAAATATACAATTATTTCAATGACATTAGCTTGTATAGATTTTGAGAAATTACTAGCCAATGGAACTCATGTAGAATTTCATGTTTTAACTTGTTGATTGCAGATTTTTCATTCGTTACTACATTTATGGGTTTCCTACTTGCTTCCATGCCTTGTGGGAATCTTGAGGTCATCCAAACCTTGTAGAATTTTGACTTGGTACTAGATATTTCACTTTTGCAATGACTCAATTATTGTAGTTGCCATAATTTGAATTGGTTCAACTTCATAACTACCTAGGAGGAATAAAAGGAGATTTCAATACGTGTAGAAAATGAGCTTTTGGCCAAGGAGGAAATGCTTGGAATGTTCAAAAATGAATAATAAAAGGTAAAATGCCACCATGAAAAAATACCACAATGAATAGATTTTGAAGAAGAGAACACCAAGGAAGTGCGATGTTACTAGAAAGGTGTGGTGACATGAGGAAGATAGAGACAGCGAAGATTTATTTTGTAGATAATAATGGTTGTAATCTTGAACTTTGAATCAATGAAGGAACAAGACATGCATTGTTTACAAAAAGAATTCTTTCATTTTATATCATGGCTATGAGATTGGGTTACCTAGTAAGGGAACTTGGTCTCGACTACATCAGGACTATTGATAACATGACCTTGCATAAAACATGACATAATATATCTATTGTGAGCACTCTAGATATATAGGAAAAGGAGATCTAATAAACTAAGAATGATTTTCCAAAATAATGGGCTTAAAAAATTAGCCAATTACACTAGTAAAGGTGGTTCACTTTCAATCCATACATCCCACCCTAGGTGTAACTTCTCAAAAAATTAATGTAACTCCTAGTTGATTTGTTTGAATTCCAAGATGAAGTGGGTTCAACGTAAATCCCAATAACTCCATGTAGGTGTAGTTATTACCTCTTATACACCTTATATGTATAATAAATAACTAATAAAATGTGCTAATCATAGTTAATTGAGTAACACACCAACTCAAGAAATTTTGCAATTATCATAATACTAGTGACATGTGGCAAAGAGTGCCAATTACAAAGTCTCATTATTCTATTTGAGTGGGGTGTAATTTTCTATTTGAAAACATTATTTTTACTATTACAAATCTTCAATAATTGTAACTAGACTTAAGACTTAAAAGGTGTACAACTAGTCTTTTAGTCCTAGCATTTAAAACCTTCCCATAGAAAGAGATACCCTTAATAATATTGTTTTTCCTAGCATGATGAAGTATATACTATTAAAATTTTGGTTTGTTATTCACCTATAGATAGTTTTTTAGGTGAGAAATTCTGGGATTATTCAAGTTCCTATTTGAAAAGTTTGATTGTAGACTAGTAAGATAGTGCCAAATGTTTGTGTAGTATGAATGTTATGGAGTAAATGTTCATATTTGACATGGATATATCTTAAAGCCTAGTGTTGCTATAGTAGACAATACATAATGTTTGGTGAAAAATCACTACCACATCATGAATTGAGTAAGTTGTTTGAGTGCGTATGGTAGTGCAAGTGTACATGCAACACTTTTGTAGTGCATGTAGTGAAAAATAATAACACACATATGTTCTAGGATGTGTTTAGAGGTAGCATAAATAATTAGGAAATTTTTATTTACTATACTATAGTGTCGTAAATTATTACCCTTGACAATTTCACACTAGATTTTACTCTCTCCTATGTGCTTGGACTTAATTATGCATTATATGGCCAATTTTAAACATTTATTGAAAAATAAAATGTGCAAGATCCAAGTATGCATTTAATATTTTACCCTTGACACTTTGGATCCCAAAAAAAGTGGGATTTGCACTAGGGCACCCTGTACCCTTGTCCTCTTAAAATGGCCCCAAATTTAAATAAATGTCAGTATCGGTAATTTATTATTTAAAATTCAAATCCTAATTATCAACCGTGAGGATTTAATTTTTAGGAAATTAGAAGAATTGCATTAAATATATAGTATTTTCACAAATTTAATTAAGGAGAAAATGAAGCGAAATTATTGAGAAAATTAAAGATCCTAAAATCAGTCAAGGGAAATCAAGAGTAGATTTATTAGCATTATTTTCAATTAAGCATCATATCAATCCTTCATCATGTTTTCATGTAAGTTTGTTAATGTTTTGTGATCATTTTTTTGTGTGTACTAACTCTCGTAGGTCTTCAAGTTAAATCAAGTCAAATTGCAATCAATCCTTGAAGGTGATGAGCATGACTTCAATCCATCAAGGAGATTAGATCTGAGTGGTGAGCTGTAACAAGTTGTTAATTTATTACTCTATTATTATTTAGCCTCTATCCCTCAAAAGGATAAGCTCTCTTTATCATCAAATTTTGCCATTATGGAGGTAGAAATACCAACATGATGTATAACTAAGGTAAGGTCCTATATAAACAACCCTTCCCCTCCTTTTGAATATGCAGGTTACAGATCTAAAGAGGATTGGAAAGAGATTGAAGAAATTTTTCTCATTTATGCATTCAAGCCCTACAAGCTGAGAAGATATGGAAACTCCATTATATCAGCAACAAACAAAGATCCAACAACATGATCTGAAAGGAAGAAGCCACAAACCAAGAACCTGGGGCCTATAAAATTAGTTTTTGGTTTCATATCCCTAGTCTAGGGAACCCTTGGCACCCTTTTCCACCTAGATTAGGCTCAAACTTGAATCATAGGTACATCAAAATCTACTTTGCTCATTTCTAGTCTTCAATTTTGGTTGTTGGTTCTCAGTTTGTATATTTTCATCTCAAAACAATGCATTTTCATGGTTAATTAGTTGCATCATCGAGTGTTTCATCAAAAAAAATTTTCAAGCCCCCAAAGAATTTAGATCTAGGGTTTATTGATTCACCTTTTAGGTTGTAAGTTAATCTCCTACCCTTGTCCAACCCAAATATTAATGTTATGTAAGTGAGAAGTAGCTAATCCTAGTTAAAAACTAGGATTCACCTTTTCCATACATAACAACTACCACAAGGTATGGTTTAGTTTTGGTTGTAGTGTAGGAAGCCATGTTCATGTTTAGGTATATTTGGTTAATAACCTTTGACTAAGTTTTTGTCAGATTATTAGAAGTAGAAGCTTTGGCTATCGATTTGGAGAAGTATTATTTGGAGTGATATGTAACATATTGGTTCATCATGGTACATTCATAATATAAAAATGTGATGGTTGGCATTCAATGATAGGTTAGGGTGCTTAGATAATTTGTATTATGTGAAAATGACTAGGGGTTACTCTTATTTTAAGATATAGATGAAGTGGGATGGTACAAAGATACTTGATGATGTGAGGATGCTATGAATAATGATTGTGGAGACTACACACTACATTTTACTAATTGAGAAAGGCATAAAAGAGAATAGTTGTTTTTGGAGTTTCTTTTAGATTAATACAATCATTAACTCTCTTTTACTATTGGATTTTCCTTTAAACTAGGTTTCAAATGCAAATCCTTCTATCTCATTTATATGTAGTTTGTGTATTATTTCTACTTATTTTCAAATAGTTACTTATTGAATTTCTATAATGAAAATAACTATATTTACTCATACAATCTCAAGATTTCTAATATCCTAGTTATCAATTGTGTTGAGGATTAAATTCCTAACACATATAGCAAGGTATTAGGAAAAAAACCATAAAGAAAAAATATAAGAGGGAAACCCTACTTAATGGAGCACTAGAGGGGAAAATATTGAGAGAGGGAGAAATTTACAACACATGCATTAGATTAGTAAAAAGTATTTTTTTTTGATGAATAGGCACTAATCTATATTAATTATAAAGATTAAAATACATATTCACAAAAAAAAAGGTGGGTGGTAGAAAGTCACACCCTGAGAGACAAATGGGTAGTGTCCAAAGAACCAGAAAAACACAGTCACATGGGCCTAGCCTAGAGATATGAGATTACAAACATAAAATATGCCATTAAGTGGCCAAAGCAGTACCGATAGAGCTAGGAGGGTCTTTGTCATCCAAGTTTTTCCCTCGTACATTAGTGGGGTCTGGAGTGACATCAGGAGGAGGACCCCAACCATCATCAACACCTTTATCTTTATCTTCTTTATCCTCACATCGGGGCGAGATTGCAAGTGCCAGACACAAATTTTTTTTACCAGAGTTTGGCCAAGCAGAGCCAGAAGCAGCAGTATCATCAAAGGGCCACCCAAAACTGCCACCATTGCTCTCCACTGGTCCTCTAGAGGGCCATCCCTAACCGACCCATGGAGGAGGAGAACGAGATCGTTGAGGAAGGTGGGAACCACACCGAAGAGGAGGTTGAGAGTGGGGGCAAGAAGAGCCACTCTGCTATTGGCCTCGAGAGGGCGACTAACCACAAGAGGAAGTAGGCAAAGTGAGCACTCAAGCCACAGTACACGGGGCATTGCCCCAATGGTCCAAAAGCACCTAAAGGTGAGCCACCTCAAGTGCAACTTTGTTGGCTTGAACTTGAATCTACAAGAGCACATTAGAGTAAATAATAGCTTTAGAATACAAAGAAACATTTTTATCCATTTCAGTTTTAGAAAATATGTAGGAATTTCTATCCTTTCAGATATTGAAGAGGATTTCCACTCTAAAAGCATGCCAAAGTTGGGTATACTTAGCAAGAAGTCTGCGCGAATCTCCCAGCAGAACCATATGCTAAGAGAAGGGCTCCGGTCTGAAAGCAAAAAAGAAGTCATGAATCCAAGTCCAAAACTACTAAGCTCTAGTACAAAACTTGAAGAGATGCTTAAAAGACTCAACTTTCCCAAAAAAAGGGTACTGAGGGTCCTGGACCCCCAAGTGAACAAGTTGAGACCCCACATGAAAGCCTTGGAAAATAATACACCAAACAAAGTGGGAAAATTTTGGCTCAACACTTGCAGACCGAGTGGCAGAGAATTTTTTTTGCCAGACATGAGTGGGGGATTGAAGAAGCCACCCCTGGTTAAGACTGTCAATCATTGGAAAACGTGGTGAAAGCCACATATAACCAAGCCTAGGCTTGTAATTCCTAAAAGACATGTTTGGGTATCACTTCCAGTCCTTCCATCAAGGCTTGGACCCAAAAATTGCCACCTTATGAAGCATATCTGCAGGAATAGCATTCATTGGACCATCATAAGTATCATGGTCAGGTGGTTATGAATTTTGTAGAGAACATGAAAAATCTTCCCACTTGACATAATGCACATTGTAGGTTTGTGAAACACATGGTACAAAGATTGAATGCCTTTCTTGTGGAATCTTATGCCTTAAGCCAAGGCGACTTGGCCAATGACTAACCATTACTAGAAAAGAGAGGTGACCACCAAACATTTTGTTGATTGAGGGAATGCCCATTACAGAAACCAGAGTCAACCTAGCAGAGCCAAGGCTTGACTGGATCCCAGGCTCTCCAAATGCACTTGGCCATAAAGGTGCCCACAATTTGGACTGGTTCCTTCATGATGAGAAGGGTTTGAAAGCCAATCCCCTTTTGGGCTGGTTTGTGCATAGGAAAGCTAGGTTGAATGTAATGCTTGAGGAGAATTTTCTAGGCTTCATCACTAGTAAGGGCTCTAATTATCCATTTCACACACAAGGCAGTCCCTTGTCATTGAGTGGAGAGCATACTAAGCCCTCCAGAATCTCTAGGAAGGCAACAAAACTCCTAGGCAACATGGTGAAACCCTCTATAGGACTCCACAGAGGCCCAAAGAAAGTCTCGAAGTAGCTTTTCAAGCTTGGCCTAGGCAACTTTCGAAGAGGCCAACAAGGGGACTAATAAACATGCGTAGCCGCCAAAATCTTAGAGCACACTTGGAATTTCCCTGCCAAAGAAAGAGGCTTGGTAATCCAATAGGCCAAATTTTTCTCAATCCTGGAGAGAATAGCTTGCCACAACTCAGCTGTAGAGGCTTGGAAGGTGAAGGGAATTCCTAGAAACTGAAATATTTCCCTTGGATCAATCCATTTCCAACCGTACTACTGCAACCAATTAGGATTGGGTAGAATAGACTACCTGTAGCACAAAGTTTTATGCCACTAAATGGTGGAGTCAAATACAAGACAAAAATTGTTGAGACAATCAAGGGCTACCTTAATATTGTTTTCTTCCTCCAGAAGGGTGAGGAAATAATCATCAACAAAATAGCCATCAACAAGTTGAGCCTAGGATTTAGGCAAGGTGATGCCTTTGACACACTGTTGAGAAACCGCATTGGCCAAGAAGTAGCCAAATCCTTCGGTAGCAAGCACATAAAGAGGAGCAAGTGGCATCCTTACCGAATGGAGTGGAAAAGACCAAAGGCAAGAGACTGGCGGCCATTAATGGAGATTCAAGTAGAGGCATCTGAAAAAAGCATTTGAATAGCTTGAATGAAATTAGGCCCTAACCCCAAGGCTTTTAATATGGCCAGAATGAAAGGCCACTCAATGCGGTCATAGGCTTTGACAAAGCCTATCTTGAAAAAAATAGCTTTCTGGTCCAAACGCTTGGCCCACTCCATACCTTTCCATAGAGCAATGATATTATCTAGAATAAATCTAAACTTGATAAAACCGGTTTGCTCTGGGCACACAATCTAAGGAAAAAGATGACATATTTTCAAAGCCAAGGTTTTGGCGATGATTTTATAAGACATTGAGGAGTGTGATAGGCCACCAGTTACAAATATCTTCAAGATCTCTAGGCTTAGGTATGAATTTAGTATTTCCTTTATTAATTAAATTACCCAGGGATTTGGAATGAAAAGCCTTAAGATATACTTTATGCAAATTTTGACCAACACAGTCCCAAAGGGCCTTGTAAAACTCACAAGGGAAACTATCAATCGTTGGGGCCTTATCATCGGCCATGGATTGAACAACTTCCTTCAAGTCTTCAACTGTGAGTAGTTGCTCACAAAAAGCTTTTTGGGCTGAAGATGGCCTGTTTGGCACAACAACAAGACAATCTTGAAGGGCTTGCTGTGTATTCCTGAGCCTTTTTGACTTTAGGATATTTTGGTTAGCTTGAACCTCAACCACTTAAGTATTTTGAGGGTGGAATATCATTTGATCCTATCATAAATTTTATCAAAATTGATATTGACTAAGATAATATTTTCTTATATTTTGGGCCTAGCCAACTATCTCATAAATTGAGCACAAATTGTCTAAGAAAATTCACTAGGGCCTAAAAACCCTGTTTATTATAGATGCGCAATATTTTGAATAATTTATCTTATCCACTTGAGAATGGAATTGGAGTATTCAATAGTGTTGTAGGTCTCTAGCTAGAGATACCATGTTCATTTCTTCCTTTCATGAGGAGCTTGACAAGAACCTAATTAATGAAAGGGCCAAGGAATCCTTCAGATAATATTTTCTTTCATAATTCAAAGCAATCCTTTTTATCAAGTATCACAGTTCCTTGTAGAGCTCATCGCCATTCCAATCTAGGTCTAAGATTTTTCCATCTTCCATGTTATGAAAGGTAGAATCAAACTCTTCAAAAGTGATTTTTCTATAGAGGTAGAATCAAACCCCAATTTATAGAAGTTTATACATAGTATCCACTACCTATACAACCTAATATCTATCATTCATCAATTTAAGCAAATTTGAATGGCAACACAATTTAAGGCAATCTAATGATTTTATTTGATTTCTCAATTCTCGGGCAAGATACATTTTCAATCTGCAAGTTCCAATATGCATTCCATTGATTAGTCCTCTCCAATGTTTTCATCTCATCCTTCACTCCTCACGACCTTCATTCATCTACAATTTTATTAGTTTTAAATCTGCATAGAAGCTTTGTGTTAATTGTGTGTTGGTCACTCCATACTCCAACAGCTCCTCATACCCACGCCCTCCAACATTTCTCTGCCAGTTTAGAATTAAATTCATCTTTTATAAGATCAAAACTTAAATTTTAAAGATATATATGAATTTGAAAAGTTATTTATGACTTACCCAAATTCTCAGTTTCCTTTTAACAAAAAAACCAGAAAGTCTTTATTATTTGATAGATTTTTTTATTTTTTTTTTCTAAATTGATTTGCAATATGTAAAGTTGCAGCTGAACCTGCAAAATAAATTATAGATCTGGCTGGAAAAGCAAGAAAAACTTGCGGATTGAAAACAGATAGAAAAAAACAGAGCTGCTGTTTGCTTCAGTTACCTTATTGCATGAAGATTGTCCGTTGTTTACGGAGGGAAATTGGCGCTAACACAATATTAAAACATCTTCTTTTAATAAGAAATTTCAATAAAATATACCGAAACCATTAATAAAGTTTCAGGAAAGATAACATAAAGAAAAACCCACAATCAAAGCCCACCCTTACGTAATACAACAAAAAATTCTCACCAAATTTGGTCAGTATTCTTGCATGATTTGAAAAAGTGGCCATGCATAAACTGTCCTACGTGGAGTGTAAGAAGAAGAGTGCACTTATCTTTTTCAGTAGTAATTTTAAATATTATTTGTTTAAACAGTCAAAGATAAATTTCGATCAATACAAATAAGATAATTATACATCATTTTTGTGTGTAGATGAGGTATAAAATTTATATCAATTATTTGACCATTGCATAGATGATGTTCAAGTAGAACACTATTTCTTTATATAAAGAACACAAATAAACTATTTTAGAGTGATTGAGCATTTTGTAATGAAGACTTTGTATGCATAAATATTCTTAAGTCAATGCTCGATTTCACATGTCAAGAACTCTTATACACTAGTTGTTTCATAGCTTATGGCTTATAAGGGGAGGTTTTCTTTCAAGGTGTCAAAGTTTCATTCTAAACCTTTTATGGTGTAGTGATTGACCAACTTGTGATAGAGATATGAGACAATCTAAACATTGAAGAGAAAATTAGATTATCTTATTTTATGAAATTTTAAGTTCTTGAGATTAGTTGAAGGGAAAACAAGTATGTCTTATTTTTTGAATGTTTAAGAAAATATAAGTTATTAAAACTCGTTTTTACAAAAATTAAAATATGTTGTATATATTTATATTAAGGGACATAATATAGTAGCCATTGTTTCAATGGAATTTCAGAAAACATTATAAATAAGTTATATTTTGAACTTTGGGAAGCTAGCCAGGGATGGATCCATGTTAGTTTTGTGCACCAACTTATTCACCATAAGTTGTAAATTGTTAAGCAATTTAGATAATTGACCTATGTTAATAAGACCTTCATTATGCAAGGTCTCTCCCTCTCTCTCTCTCTCTCTCCCCTAAATTGATGAACACTTTTGACTATATGACAAAGATATCCACTTTCTTATCTAGGCCCCCTAATTCTTAGGTAAGGAAACACATGTTGAAAATATGAATCAACAATAACCCACTTGAAGCTACACACACTTCAAAGGATCAACCGAGAAGAAAACCATCCACATGAACAAGAAAGTGGTGCACCATGAGCAAGAAGACAATACGATCAAATGATGATCTTATAATGCATTAAGATGATTTACAAATGTACAAGAGTCTTGCTTATATAGGCAAGGAGAGAGGAGGTTGGATAACCAACTTAGTTGCAATCATTAATTTCCTAATGCATAATTTTAAATGCATGAGAGAAATATTAAATGCCTAGCTAACTATATGCAAATTAATGAGACATGACCCCATTAAATACTAGTTTCTAGAATGCCACCTAGGAAACTAACTCCTAAGTAAACTTATTAATGATGTGAATAGGTCCTCACTAATATCTACTTAGGAAATAACCCCATTCACACTAACAACACGTTGAGATTGAAGAAACTACATTTATTTTTCATCTTTGATTTTCTTTGAAGGGTATCCTAGATAATTTTATAAAAGTATGGTAGAGAACATATTGAGATAAACCATTCCAAAAGAAGAATAGAAGCCAAGAAAATAATATTGCATATCATGAGGTTCCACATGAATTTATATTTTTTTGGTCTGAATATTTGAGCAATGATGTGAAATGAGTTTTGTATACCAAGAATAGTTATTTTTTATTCATATTTTAGTTAAAGATAGCTGAGAGGGAGACATAAAAATATGCTAAATAAATCAAACCTTGTTACAAAACCAAAAATAATACATTTAATAAATTCTCTTTTTTGTATCTAAAGGTGCATTGGACAAACTGAGGTTAAATAATAGACATTCTCTAACAAGGATGTAGTAATGAAGAATCATCAAGGACAATCTTTTAGCTCATGCCTAGGATTTTGAATTCTAAAGGGAGAGATGAGTTTGTCCCATTTGGAAGGTGAGAAATAATATTTCTACTTGAGGTTTAGTCAAATTTTGACTTGAAGAGAAGACACAAGTTTTATGTAAATGATATTCAAAAGATAAATAGATAATACAACTAGTAATCCAATGCCAATCTCAAAAAGCCACAATATCTAAATGATGTTCAAATAAAAGAAATAGATAATTCAACTAGTAATCCACCGCCAATCTTTAAAAAGTTACAATATCTAGATCTGATGAAGGTTTGAATTGCATAACTAGTGAAGTCCATATACTATCAAGGAATTAAAATAAATCTTCATTATGTTTGGGAAGTTGAGGACTTGTGGTAAATTGAATGTTTAGAAGTTAGCTGAAATTTTGTGATCAATAAAAGTTGATGCAATTCATCACATTATGTAATTGGATGTTGCAATTTTAGGTGTAGTTATATGTATGATTGGACTGGTATTAAATTTTGAGGGACTATAGTGTAGGAAAAAGTATCCCTCTACATTTTCACATTTGTTTGGGCCCTCCCTGCTAAAGCTGGGCTTCTTTATGCCTTATTTAGTCCTATTTTGCATCCACAAGCCTTATTTAATGCATCTTTATGAGGATAATCCCAACACATATCAAATAACCAATCATAATTTAATGTTTTTGGGTTGTGTGTCCCAAATTTAGTGATCTGGGACTCATATGCCACCTTGGGCATATGGGTCCCACCTAAGTTTTAGGGCCTAGTCCTAAATTTGGCATAGAACTTAACATTTCTTGAAATTTGTGTCCCAACCCTAGGCTACTAGGACTCATATGCCCCAACTAGCGTATGAGTCCCACTTAGCTTGGACCTATTTTAAATTCAAATTCTTGGCAGGATTTTATTCTCCTAGATTTGATGTTGGCTTGTAGTGTTCTAATTTTAGGAAAATTGACATAATCATGTATAAATACAAGGCTATTTCACATATTTTCTCCTAACAAGTGTAAGGAAACTTGGCAGCCATATAATGAAAATTTCCACATAACCCACAAGAGATAACATGAAAATAAGTACTCAGAATCTACATGCAAAAGAATAGACAACATACCCATCAAAGATGACATAAGATATAGCCTGGGAAAACCCTCAAGAGGGAAAAACCTAGCCTCCAAAAGCATCCACACTCCATGTATTATTCAACAATGAAAACCCATTGCAATACATCTTTAGCGTCTCCATGAACACTTCTGAAGCACAAGCTATCCATACATTCCATGTGATCAAGCATGAATCCACACATCCCATGCCATGCTTCAAACCCTCACACATGCACAAGCTCAACTTGATAACCTGCAACAAACTCTCCAACCTTTTCTCTCTTCTCTTTCTTAAAATAACAACTACCCTTGTGGTTTCTTTTATAGAAACAAGCTCCCACAAAACCACCAAGTGGTATTACATAAACCATGTGCCCAAAAACATGAATTTACAAAACCATGTGACCCCACATTTAATATTGGTTACTTTATTATATTTTATTATTCCCCAATATTAAATAATTACATTCTACAATTAAGTCCCAATGTTACATACAACATAAAGTGGCCCCAACATTATAAATATTATGCAAGGTGTACAACACCTATCCTAACAACAAGATCTAGCAAGCTTTCAAGTCATCAAGTTATCATAACAGCACTTTCAAGAGAGCATTCAAGAGTTGATTATCAAGCACTTTGAAGTATCAATTCAATATTCAAGAATCATGTCAAAGTCATCATGCATCATGTTGGTTTTTGAGCTAATGTTTGTGAAGTAGGTTTTAATGATTCAAGCAAGCATTCAAGTCAAGATTCATAATATTCAATCAAGTATCAAGATCTACATTCATACTATCCATTGCATACAAGATTGCAACTTCTTATTCAAGGGTTTGGTGTGTTACAACATTACACATTGTTCATTCATCATTCCTTCATTCTATTTCATTTAATTTCATTTCAAGATTTGATTACCAAAACAATTTTTTTTTCCCTCTCTTTGATGTGTGATTTGCAAATTTAGGTTGAAGATTCATTGAAAAGCAAGATTGGAGAAAGTTCTCAAAGTTGCAAAGTTGTTAAAGTTGTCGGTCTTTCTTGCAAGATTATGGAAAGTTGCCTACAGGTCAGACTTAAGAGTTTCAAACTCAGAGATCAGAAAGGAGAGAAACTATAGGAGATCACTAGAGGATATCAAAGTTTCAAATCAACCCTAATACTAGGACTAAATCGCCACCTTATGCGTATGAGTCCCAATATATAACTTTTAAGTCATTTTCTATAGATCTTGGTTTACCAATTGCAAATCTCATATTCAACCTAAAACCCTGAACTGGAACTAAATCACCCCAATTGGTGTATGAGTCCTAGTGTGCATTAAAAGTCAAAATTCTGGGATTATAGACCTTGTTTAGTGCTTCTTTAGTTTTCTAGGTGTACCTTTGATCATTTTCAATTTATTATTCTGATTTGAAGTTTTATATTCTAGGTTACATTGTTAGATTTGCATATCATTTACATTTCCTTCTTTCTAAGCCTTGGCTTAGTGGTGAAGCCCCTTTTGTCTTTAATCACACCCATGGAGACCTCCTAGTAGGCCATCCCTCAACTGAGTCTCTTGATTGAGGGATCTCTAGGGTTTCCTTGAATGAAATAGAGTGAAATAGGTATCCCCCTTGTGTGTTCCATCTCTTAAAAGGTGGGAACATGCCATTTTATTTATTTCATTTTGGTGAACCTAACCTTTGGACACCTTATTTTTTATTTGGAGTGCATCATAGTCCTAGATCTAGCTTACATTAACTTTGCATTAGATCTTGCATTAGTTAATTAGTTAATCTTGCATTAGTGAAAGTGCATATAGGTTGCATTTTTTCATCTTGCATCATTGAATTTCATTTGAAATCTATAATTGCACATAGTCAAGATTGCATACAAGTAAGAAACCTTAACATTCACTCAAAAATTGTTGAATTTAGTGTCAGAACCCTACTTTGGAACTCATTCGCCCCTTTTGGCGATTTAGTCCTAGTACAGGTTGTTTTACCTAATTTCTAGGAATTATGTGTTGACTAATTTTTTAGCATTTGAACCCTTCAAAATCCCTAATTGGGACTTAGACACTCCTCTAGGTGATTTAGTCCTATATCAAACCAGAAATTGCATTTTTCAACATTAAAACCTTGTTTCTGTGCTTTTGTTTACTACTATTAAATTTTTGTTTCATATTACTGAGTTTGTATTCCATCCATTTCATTGTTTAATTTGGTTCATTTTGTGCATTGCTTAATTTCAAAATTGCATTTACAACATTTCATTTTTAGATTGTTGCATATTGTAATCAACAAATTACCTTGTTTAGAATCTAAAAATTGTATTTACACATTTTGTTTCATCATGGATATGTGCTTTGGTAAGCTTTGGATGTCCTTGAAATCATTAGTGGATGTATCAAGTTGTGCTTTTGGAAATGATCCTAATGAAATTGAACTCACTTATGCTCAATCAACTCCTAATGAATGTCCTCCTCATGATATTGACATCATTGGAGAGGATGATGACAACATGAACAACTTCATAAAGAATTTCCTTAACAACCTTGAGAATAATGTAACCTTTTATCCTTCCATGAAACAACCAACACAACTTCAAATGTTTGGTCTTTTACATCCCAAAAATGAGACATAAGCTGAACCTAAGTTCCCTACAATAGGTAAACCTGACACCTCTAATCAAGAAAACATTCAACAATTCTATGTTAACAAAGTGACCAACACTCCTATCAACCTAGAAGAGACGCATGTAAAAGGATTCATGATCTTAAGCAAACAAGGATGTGACATAACAAATGAACATGAAATTCATCAACTTTTAGAGCAAATACCAAATGAAGATACTAAAGGGATAGGATATCAAGATCCTCCTCCTAACATTAGTGTCCTCATTCCTAAATAACAACCAATTCCTCATAATGATGATACTTGGATGATAGGACCGTCTTAGTTCCTCCTCAACATCTAATTGAAGAAATTGGTGAATCTATCAAGCAATGAAGGCCTTACAAACTAAAGAAATTAAAATTCCTTTGTCCACCTTCTACAACTAAAAGAACCCTACACATACTTCTAATTCAAGGACTTATCACATTACCACCCATGATAGAAAATCGAAAACCAAATCCTAAGAACAAAAACACATCACATTGTCAATATCATAGAGTTCTTGGACATAGTACTAATGAGTGCCATGCTTTAAAACAAATATTTAAAAAGTTTGATATCATAGAAATAATCCCTTAAAGCATGTCATTTCACTCCTTTCCATGTAGTACTTATAGGATCATAATATTCTCACTATTACATGCTTTACATTCATTGTAAATCATTTCAAAATGTAAGGAGCTCTTTCTCATCACCTACCTCGACTCATTCTTGTCTTGCACTCAGTGATGGAAAGAATTAGATAGCCTTGTCCTAGTAGTGCATTTGTTGTTGTCCCTTTGGCTAGTTATCCACCTTTCGTATACAATGAAAAATATTGGGATGTGGACGACTTGCTAATAGGTTGACTCACATGTTCCTTACTAGTATTTTGCATTATTTCCAATTTCATATTTCTTTTATGTGATGGCATGTGCGTAATGTGATCCCTAATACTATGTTGTAAGTCATCATGCTTCATGTTTGTTTTTGAACTAATATTTGTGAAGTAGGTTTTAATGATTCAAGCAAGAATTAAAGTCAAGATTCATAACATTCAATCAAGTGTCAAGATCTACATTCATGCTAGCCATTTCATACAAGATTGCAACCTCTTATTCAAGGGTTTGGTGAGTTGCAACATTACATATTGTTCATTCATCATTCCTTCATTCCATTCCATTTCATTTCAAGGTTTGCTTACCAAACTAGGGTTTGACCAAGGCAAACCCCTATCCACTAATAAAACAACATTTTCCCCTCTCTTTGACATGTGATTGCAGATTTAGGTTGAAGATCCATTAAAGAGCAAGATTGGAGAAAGTTGTCAAAGTTGTCAAAGTTCTCACCTTTCTTGCAAGATTACATAAAGTAACCTAAATGTCAGACTTCAAAGTTTCAAACTCGGAGATAAAAAGGAGAGAAGCTATAGGAGATCACTAGAGGATATCAGAGTTTTAGATCAACCCTGATATTGGGCCTAAATTGCCACCTTGAGTGTATGAGTCCCAGTATACAACTTTTCAGTCATTTTCTATAGATCTTGGTTTACTAGTTGTAGATTCCAGATTCATCCTGAAACCTTATACTGGGGCTGATGCAAGAAGTTGAGTACACAAAAAGCTCAAAAAGTGGAAATGTTTTTGCTGTTTTTCAGAATTTGTCACACTTGGACTGAAAAATTGAGGCACTTCCACAATGAATCTTAAAAAAAATCAGTAATATGAAATTTAGCATTTTGAATCTAGTTTCCAAATATGTAAATTATTAAAATACCCAGTTTATAGAAATTACATTTTGATAAGGATTTATAAAAACCACTTTTTAAAAGTCCCTTTTTTTTACCATACCAAGCAGGTGTACGGACAACACTTTTTGACCCAAATAAAATTATTTTGCTAATTACTTTTAGGAAAAGAGAGCTAACAACATGAAGTTTGGTCTGGATTTTTTTTTGTAATTTTTGGTTGAATATTTTTTTTTTATTAAATTTTTATTGGCCTTAATTGATGTTTTTTCAAATCAATGTGTACGGACAACATAATTGGACCTAAACAAAACATTTTTTGACTCTTTTTTTTTCATTGTGTAGAGAATTGTCTGAAGTTTGGTCCCATATAATTTTTTTTACAAGAAAATCAACCAATAAAAAGTTATTAAAAAACTAAAAAAACCTGATATTTTAAGTTTAAGGACTAGTTTGCTTAGAAATTAATTAAAAAATATCAAACGTAATCCAATTTTAACAAAAATTATATATTTAGAAAGTAGACATTGTGTTCTCTAATGGGTTTTAATTTTATAGACTCATTCAGAAAAAAAGTCCATCATGTATGTTGTCAAAGTTGGACATTCTTCTTCAATCTGCCTTAGTTTTTTAGTTGCAGGTCAAAGGCTAAGGCTCAGATTGCCAAGCATTTTCCAAGCCTAAAATTGAGGCAGCATGTGGGTTGGGAATTTTGAATTTAAAAAATGCATACACGTTTTTACAAAACGTGTATGCGTTACAAAATGCATATGCGTTCCTTACTTTCTTGATTATTTAAAAAAATAAATACTTTAAATTAGAAACGCGTACGCATTATAAAATGCGTACGCGTTTTGAGTTCAAAAGATTTTGAGTTTAAAACGCATACACATTCTAAAACGCGTACGCATTTCTAAAAAGTATTTATTTTTTTAAATAATTAATTTTTATGTGTTATAAATGTGTATGCATATATAACGTGTCGCGTATAACGCTGTACACGCTTGATAGTGCATACACGCTTTTTAGGATCGGGTACCCAATCCTAAATGCATACGCGTTTTCTACAAGATTTTTTTTTTTGCTGAAACTTCCCCTCTTCGTGTATCCAACTTCTTGCTTTTACCCACTGGGACTAAATCACCCCAACTAGCATATGAGTCTTGATGTGCATTAAAAGTCAAAATTTTGGGATTACAAGCCTTGTTTAGTGCTTCTTCAGTTTTCTAGGTGTAGCTCTTTTCATTTCTAGTTTATTATTCTAACGTGAAGTTTTATATTCTAGGTTATATTGTTATATTTTCATATCATTTACATTTCCTTCTTTCTAAGCATTTGCTTAGTGGTGAACCCACTTTTGTCTTTAATCATACCCAAGGAGACCTAGTAGCCCATCCCTCAATTGAGTCACTTGATTGAGGGATCTCTAGGGTTTCCTTGAATGAAATAGAGCAAAATAGGTATCCCCCTAGTGTGTTCTATCTCTTAAAAGGTGGGTACACCCTATTTTCTTTATTTGAGAGGTGACACAAATTAGTTTGAGTTTGTGATTTATTGAGTGGATGTCTACAAGTTGGCAATGATGTTCAGTTAGAACCATTTTAGTCTATGAAAGGTTATTTTATTTTTTTGCCAATGGATAGATATATAGGGATGGTGCAATTTTAGATATTTTGACTTGAACAAGACACTCTAAGCTTTGACTTGCTTAGGTGGCTCATTTCGTGAGATTTCAGATGAACCACCTAAGCAAGTCAAAGGTTAGAGTACGATTTTAGATGAGCCATCTAAGAAAGTCAAAAATTATAATGTGATTTAAGATGAACCACCAAAACTTAGACATGCTCCATTCTGATGGGTTTTTTGCATTCATAGGAAACTATATGCTTACTAAATCTGTGGACTTCTGGTCTATTATCAACTTTGTGGATTTTTCATCTACATCCAACCTTGTGGGACTTTGGTGTTGAATCAAATCAGTTTCTCCTCTTGTGACCAGTTTAAATGAACTCATCCACATTTATGGGAAACTCTTGGCCATCTAAAGTTGTATGGTTTTTTAAGTGACCCAACCATTTGAGAGAATCTGATAGTGAGCTAGTTTAGATGAACTTTGACCTCCTGCTAGTTTGTAGCCTTTTTTTGGTATGATGGTTTCTCTTAGTCATTTGAACTTTGTGGGTAAAATCAAGTGCACTGAAAATTGAGAAGTTTAATAAACCAATTCAAATAAGAAATTTGTTCAATGACATTAGCATGTATAGATTGTGAGAAATTATTGGCCAATGGAACTCATGTATAATTTCATGTTTGAACATGTCGATTACATATTTTTCATTTGTTGGTACATTTATGGGTTTCCTACTTGCTTCTACACTTTGTGGGGACCTTGAGGTCATCCAACCCTTATGGAATTTTCACTTGCTACTCTAGATATTTCACTTTTACAATGAATCAATCATTGTAGCTTCCATAATTTGAATTGGTTCAACTTCCCAACTACTCGAGGAAATAAAGGAGATTGATACATGTAGGAAAGGAGCTTTTGGATTAGGAGGAAATGCTTGGCATGGTTAAAAATAAATAATGAAAGGTAAAACCACCATGAAAAAATACCACAATGAATAGATTTTGATGAAGAGAACACCAAGGAAGTGGGATGTTACTAGAAAGGTGTGGCGACATTAAGAAGATGGAGACAAAGAAGATTTTATTTTGTAGATAATTTAATGGTTGTAATCTTGAACTTTGAATCGATGAAGGAATGGGACATTTATTGTTTATAATTTTTTTTCTTTCGTTGTGTATCATGGCTATGAGATTGGGCTACCTTGTAAGGGACCTTGGTCTTGACTACATCAGGACTATTGATAAAATGACCTTCACAAAATATGACATAATATATCTATTGTAAACACTCTAGATATATAGGACAAGGATATCCAATAAACTAAGAATTATTTTCCAAAACCATGGGCTTAAAAAATGAGCCAATTGCACTAGTAAAGGTGGTCCACATTCGACCCATACATCTCACCCCTAGATGTAACTTCTCAAAAAATTAATGTAACTCCTAGTTGATTTGTTTGAAGTCCAAGATCAAGTTGGTTCAACATTACAATTGTTATAAGACTGGTGACATGTGGCAAAGAGTGCCAACTACAGAGTCTCAATATTCCATCTGAGTGGGGTGTAATTTTTCATTTGGAATTTTTACTATTACAAATATTAAATAATTGTAACTAGACCTAAGACTTGAAAGATGTACAAATATTCCTTTAGTCCTAGAATTTAAAACCTTGTCATAGAAAGAAATTCCCTTACTACTATTATTTTTCCTAGCATGATGAAATATAGTTAAAATTTTGGTGTGTTATTCACCTATAGATAGTTTTTAGGTGAGAAATTTTGTGATTATTCAAGTTCCTATTTGAAAAGTTTGATTGTAGACTAGTAAGATAGTGTCAAATGTTTGTGTGGTATGAATGTTATTGTAATGCTCCATCTTAATAACCTAAGAATGTTGCAATTGTGTATAAAAGTGTAATAATTTTTTTTTTAATTTTTAATTATTAAGTTAATTAGTTGCATACATTCATTAAGTTATACGAAGTTACATTACTTTGAGTTTCCATAAGTGACTTAAGTATTTCACATTGCACATAATAAATAATAACATAAAGATAAACATTGCATAACATTGAAATTTTCATTCAAGGTAACATAAAGTACAAATTTGTCTCATACATTGCATTTGATATAGTAATACATTTCTCATTCATCTGATGAGGTAGTTCAATAATAATTACAATTACAAGTGCTCACCTCACAACTTTTGAAGGATGTTTTACAATACAAATTTACAAAATTACAATGAAGAAGAAGTATTCATAGTTTCTAAGTGCGAGCTCTCCATCCATGAAGCTCTCGATGCCATGATCAAACTGGGGACCCAATGGAGTAAGGTGCACGTTCCACCCAACCATGTGGTACCCGTAGGTCCACACCCCGTGCTAGGAGATAGTAATAAGGTTACCTAGACCTAATCTACTAATCCTAGACACTAGTACACAACAAACTATTGGTTACATTGCTTCCGAATTTTGACAATTGAATGTATTACAAATACAAAGTTAACTGTTATTCTAGGTGGAGTGTCATCACAACGTTGCAAAGGTTACCTTGGTATTTCTTCCTAGGTTCCGGCCCCCAACATGGGTTACCCTAGTAACCTCTTACAAAACCCAGCCCCTATTGCATACTATTGTGGAATCGAATGTTTTTTAAAGAAACAAGCCATCGATTTGCCATTCCAGGCCTTCTCATCTTATACACATGACTGAAGTAGCTCAAAAGTCATAAGCGAGGCATAATCATCTTGTTAAGAGTTTTATTCTAACTATTGTGTCATTTAATTATCACTAACTTACTAACTATTTGTAAGTTACCCTGACACCACTTTGTGTGTCGGCCCTTACAAATAGCCACTCCCCTAAACATAACAAGGATTTCTAAGTTTTCTTGACTAGGTTTTACAAGGTGTACATATAACCAAAATCTATAAAAGACCAAACGTGTTATAACAAACATCAAATCATTGTTTATAAAACAGGTGTCAATTCACCACACAAATGCCATGTACACAACCTTAGCTAAGTCAAGAATTTAACTTTAACAATCACAATCCCCGTTTAACAATTGGTCTGGAAGACTTGTACAATTAAAAACATTTCCGTTTGCCCCAAATTAAATAATACAATTTAACGGAAATCAAGAAAAATAGACACCTACTATTCGGATCTAGTAAATCCAGTCAATTAGATATAAATTGCATACAAACTTATCATCATGATTGATTTACATAATCAAATATTTTAATTTATAGCCTTCACAATTAGAAAAGATATCTTCAATTTATTAAATGTATTTATCACATTTAAAGAAATCAAATTTAAACCTTACTAATATTATTTTTCTAATAAAAACAAATAAATCAAAACATATACATATATTTTATATTTTAAACTAAACTTATTACTTAAACATTATAACTAGCATATATATATATAAAATATGTAAATATTATATAATATATATAATATATTATAAATATATTATATATAGTATATATATTAAACATATTCTATATAATATAAAATCAAAATAAAACAAAGTTGCAAATTATATTTCATACGATTTAAAACTAATCTTATCTGCCGCGGCTCCCTGCTACGGCCTCCCTTATTGGGAGGTCGCAACCCTTTCCAGGGCTGCGCCCAGCAGCCGACGGCTGTTGTGCGCAGCCTTGGTGGCTGCAGCTACTAATATGGGGGATGGGGAGGGTTTTCAACCTTCCCCCAAAATACTTTTAAAAAAAAAAAATTTCCAGTTAAATATAATCCGTGGAAAAACTTCTTCCGCTAGACGGATTTCAATTTGACTTTTAATAAAACTCGCCTGTATGGCGTACAAATTTTTAAAGAAAAATTTCACATAATCATTAAGCTCCATTCTCAATCCAATTTATATATAATATATATATATATATATATATATATATATATATATATATATATATATATATATATATATATATATATATATATATATATATATTAAAATTCCAACGGGGTTTTATTTTAACAGAGAAGAAAATAATAATAAACTTTTATTGGGGAAATTGGAAAAATAATCAAATTTCCTCGGGGTTTTCACAAAATTCACGCACAGTATTTTTTTTTATATTTCAAATTCATTATATCCCAGATGTTTTAATTTTCCCTCTCAACAAATATTTCCCTCAAAGAAATTTAACAAAGTTCTACTAATAATATGATACAGAGGTTTTCTAAACCATCAAATTTCTCAAAACAAGTTACAGAGAACAATATTTCTTTTACTGGAATAACAGGAATTTAAAATTGAACTTGTTTCTTTTCACAAACAATCACTTCCAGAAACTAGCATAATTTATTCACATAAAGAAATAAATCATTTACTAAAAAGAATACCTGATTTCCTTTGCTATCTAGTGAAGAAACCCTCTGTAGCCTCTGTTGCCTGTAGCTACCAATTCCTTTCTGAGAAACAATTCCAAAAACAACCAAGAACCAAAGATCTTCCAATTCCAAAAACAACCAAAAAGCATATACCAAAAGTTTTACAGAGCACCAAATAATTTTTCCGTGAATAATAGGATAACCTCTGTGGTTTTTTCCCAGATCCAATATTACCTCCGTAAACAAATTTCAATAACCATAATCAATTAATGCACTGGCACACATGTCGAGAAGTGGTTGCAAAATATTTTCTCCACCACTTCTCGGAAATCTTGCCAATTTCTCAAATTGCATGTAATTAATTAATTTAATTTAAATATACAATTTCCACAATTTAATTAACTTTCAAATATTAAATCTTTCCCCACACTTATATAATTTAATTTAATTAATTAATTAATTTATTGAATTAAATGAGTTTAATCTTTTAAAATCAAACCATTTAACCAAATAAGCTAATTAATAAATTAAATAACAAACACTAATTTCTTCATCATTTATAAATTAAATTAAATAACAGTAAATAAAATATAATAAACTATTATTTAAAATTAACATTTTTTTTCTTTCAAACAATTTATCCAAACAGAAGAATACAAAACAATCCTATGATTCTGAACTAAAATAGATGATGTACTAAGACCAGGATTATAGATTAGACTAGGGTAAACCAAACTACTATCTCCCGATCAACATTTCTGTTGAGTCTTGACACGCTTAGACCTGAGTACCCAGGTGGAGTCGGTGTCATGTACCTGCAATTTTCTGCAACCAAGAAAATAACGTGCATACATATATATATATAAATAAAGCACTAAATAGACACACCGTGCAGAGAAAATCACGGATATCACAGGGCACTCGCAAGCGAGTGATGCGATTCCATTCTCCACACCAATACACGTCACATCAGACTGATGAAATAAATAGCTATTAGTCCATCATAAACATGTTCATAGCAATAATCATCTGAAAGTAAACATCTAAACTATATCAAATCATGTCTGCAATCAATAATCACCATATAATGTCTCATCATGTCACAGAATAAATCCACTATCGCTCAAAACTAGCAATCAAAATATCCAAACAAAATATCATATTCTAACAGTGTGAAAACATAACAGCAAAAAGCATAAACATAAATGGAGGGGTACTACATCCTCCCCCTGAGGATCAGGCTTTCTCCTGAAAGCCTGCGAACAGATAGGGATAAAGTTCCCTCATACATGCCGCATCCTCCCAAGTAGCAGAAGCCTCATGGCTAGGATCCCATTGGACCCTCACCTGCTCAACGTCTCGACCCCTGAGACTGAACATCCGATGCTGTAGAATGGCCACGGGCTCCAAAGCCAGCTGCCCGTCCTCTACCTGTAACGCATTCCAATCAAGTACATGAGATATGTCGGGATGATATGGTCTAAGAATTGATACATGAAAAACATCATGAATACGAGACAAACTGGGTGGTAAGGTGAGTCGATATGCCACGGGACCAATTCTCTCTAAAATCTCGAATGGCCCAACGAAACGAGGCGCAAGCTTAGAGCCTTTTCCATAATGGATTGGACTCTTTCGCGGTCGCACTCGAAGAAACACTCTATCACCAACAACAAATTGTTAGTCTATCCTATGTGCATCCGCATACTTCTTTTGCCTATCCTGAGTTGCTATCAAATGTTCTCTAATACGGTCAACCTGTTGCTCCATGTCTCGAAGCATCTTAGGTCCAAGTAACACTCTATCCTCTAGTCGATCCCAACTCAAAGGAGTTCAACAAGGACGACTGTATAATGCCTGAAATGGTGGCATACCTATGGAACTTTGATATCCGTTGTTATAAGCAAATTCTACTAAATGCAGATAATCCTCCCAATGAGACTGTTGGTCCATTACATACATCCTAAGCATATCCTCTAATATTTGGTTAACTCTTTCCATTTGTCCATCGGTTTGAGGATGATACACTAAACTAAAGTTCATCTGTGTACCTAAAGCATGTTGTAATGAAGTCCATAAGGCTGAAGTAAATACAGGATCTCTATCTGATATAATCCTACGAGGAATCCCATGCAATCTAATGATGTCCTCCATGAATATCCTAGCTACGGATGAAGCATTGTATGATGAACGTACTAGTAAGAAGTGAGCTACTTTAGTCAAATGGTCAACAGTTACCATAATGGCATCATGTCGACGTGATGACGTGGGTAACCCTACAATAAAGTCAATGGATATAATATCCCATTTCCATTCAGGAATGAGATGTGGCTGCAATAATCCAGCGGGATGTTGATGCTCAGCTTTGACTCGCTGACATTCAAGACATCTCGATACATAATCAGCAATATCTCATTTCATACCAGGCCAGAAATATAATTGCCGAAGATCGGCATGCATTTTATTAACTCCTGAATGAGTTGAATACGAAGCTCGATGAGCTTCAGTCATAATTAATGTACGAAGTCTCTCAACATGTGGTACATAAATACGACCTAAATGCCGTAATATACCATCCAATTCTAGGACATATCCTGCAAAACGACCTTCTAAAGGTCTACCCGATTCAATCTCCGACCTCACTTCCTGATATAATCTATCAGTAGGAAGTGCAGTTAATATTTTCCCTCTCAAATCTACTTCAAGAGTAGTAGCGGAGATCTCATGTCGACGACGACTAAGAGCATTAGCCACTATGTTCTCTTTTCCTTGAACATATCTCACTTCAAAATCATACTCACACAAGAACTCCATCCACCGTCTCTGCCTAGCATTCAAGTTAGGTTGGGTAAAGATGTATTACAAACTATAGTGATCAGTATGAAGTTCAAAACAATGACCTAATAGGAAATGCCTCCATCGAACTAATGCATGCACAACTGCAGCTAGTTCTAGGTCATGAGTAGGATAGTTTAGTTCATGATCTTTGACTTTGCGCGACTCATAAGCAACCACACGTCCATCTTGCATCAAAATTGCTCCCAAACCCTCTAAAGATGCATCCGCACATACTACGAAATCCTTAGTAGGATCAGGAACAATAAGTATAGGTGCATTAGTCAGCTTTTCTTTAAGAGTCTGAAAAGCCAACTGACATTGCTCTATCCAAACAAACTTCTTCCCTTTCCTTTGAAGAGAAGTAATAGGATGACCGATTCTAGAAAATCCCTCTACAAACCGCCTATAGTAACCAGCTAGACCCATAAAACTACGAACTTCACCTACATTAGTAGGTGCGGGCCAATCTACAATAGCTTGAATCTTTGAAGGATCCACAGCAATACCTTTTCCAGATATCACATGTCAAAGATATTTTATCTTAGTTTGAAAGAAATCACACTTCTTCAGGTTCGCATATAATTGATTTTCCCTTAAACATTGCAATACATGTCTCAAGTGTTCTTCATGTTCCTTCATGTTTCTCGAATAAACTAAAATATCATCGAGAAATACTAGGACAAAGAGATCAAGGTAAGTACGAAATACACCATTCATTAAGCTCATGAATACTGATGGTGTGTTCGTTAACCCAAACGGTACTACTGTGAATTCGTAGTGCCCATAACGAGTTCGAAAAGCAGTTTTATGAATGTCTGCTTCAGCTATATGCAATTGATGATAACCAGATTTCAAATCAATTTTAGAGAACACATTAGCTCCCTCAATTTGATCAAAAAGATCATTGATTCTAGGCAAAGGATAATGATTCTTAATCGTAACCTTGTTTAATTGACGATAGTCAATGCACAACCTAAGAGATCCGTCCTTCTTTACGAAGATGATAGGTGCTCCCCAAGGGGAAACACTTGGATGAATGAAAACCTTTTCTAATAGTTCCTCTAACTGGATACGAAGTTCCTCTAACTCTTGAGTCGTCATTCTATATGGATCTCTAGATATAGGCTCAACTCCAGGAACTAAGTCAATTCTAAAGTCAATATCCATCTTCGGTGGCATTCTAGGAATGTCATCAGGAAACACATCCGCAAATTCCCTAAGAATAGGATGATCATCAAGAGATACCTCTCGACTCACATCTTCTTCTAAATTAGTAACTGTTGTTGTAAACAGTTGACATCCGTGATGAAGACATCTCTTTAATTGCACAACAGATATCATCCGCAAAGAGATAGGTCTTTGAATACCTACAATTTCCACTTTCGCACCTAAATCATTAATGCAACTAACTGTCTTAAGTCGACAGTCAATTACAACATGATAAGATGCTAACCAATCCATACCTAACACTATATCGTACGATCCTAAGGATGTAACATATAAATCTACTAGGGTAGTTAATGTACCAATTTTAAGTTCACAATTATGTACTAAGTTTTCTACTGCTACTTTCACCCTAGAGGCGAATTCAACTTGCCACTTACCACCTTGTTTTACTGCCACAAGACCACAATGGTCAACGATGGTCAGTGAAATAAAGGAGTTAGTGGCTCCTGAATCAAAAATAATGGAAACACTAACACCATGTAACTTACCTGAAGTCTCGACCACTGTGTTCTGGTGATCGGCTTGGCAGTCATTAACCGCTGCATATACTATATGTGATCATCCTGCATCACCCACTGTAGGCTTTGAAACTATAGGTCGAGGCCCAAAACCAGTAGAACCTCTCATAGGACACTACCTAGCTATGTGTCCCTGCTGCCCACATGAGTAACAACCTGTGCCTGTGCCTCTACCGGATCCTCTGCTACCCGAAGGTGCATTGGATTGCTGGAAACTACCCCTACTGACAGTAGAATGAGCACTTTGTGCAGGCTGATCCTGTCTATTGCGCTTGTTGCGCCACCAGTTACGACCCTTTCCTGTTTGAGGACTATTTCCTTGTTGTGGTTGTGGGTTATTGTTCTTTTGAGGTGTTCGTTGTTGTTGTTGCTGCCCACCCTTTGTGGGTGTCTGTTGGTTCCTAGAGGAACCACCTGTTTGTGCCTGTCCACCCCGTGGACTAAAACCTGCTGCAGGAGCACTACCAATCTGCACTCCTGTGTGCCCACCTAAATCCATAACAAGGTTCTCCTCTACTATGCAAGCCTTCTCTACCGCAACTTCCATAGTCTTTGGATTAAAGACTTGGACACCTCCACTGATGCAGGCGTTTAAACCCCTAATAAAGTGCTATACTAGCATAGGCTCATCATCGCCAATACCAACATACTGCTTGAGTTCATAGAACCTACGTTCATATTGCTCTACAGAAAGGGCTAACTGACATAGATCATGGAACTCGTCAGCCCTACACTGCCTCCAGTGTTCCGACAGGAACCGTGCTCTAAACCTCTCAAGAAACATCTCCCATGACACAAAACCAATATCTATGTGGAGCTTCTGCTCCTCCAGATGCCACCATGTAGAGGCGAATTCTCTCAAATGCATAATAGCGCATCTCGCATGGGTATTGCTACCATATGGGTGCATGGCGAAGCATCTACCCAAATCCAGTAGCCAGGTCTCGGCCTCTAAGCCACCTCATATACCATCAAAGGTAGGAGGGCGTGCCCTCAGTAAATCCCTCATGTGTCCTGCAATAATAACATCCTGATGTGCTATGTCCTCTACTCTCCTAGGGGATCTCTCTCTCTCTCTCTGACAACCTCCTGCTCATTTACCTGTCTAGGTCCAAGACGAGCTAGGACCTCCTCTAATAATGGTCGTATCTGAGAACCCTCTACTACTGACTGTTCAGGATTCTGTCCCTCATTTCTCTGCCCTAACTGTTCTGCCTGATCACTGTGATGAGGACTCGGAGGGGGAGTAACATGAGGGATTGTCCCTCGGCCTCCACCTCGACCTCTACCACGACCTCTTGCTCCTCGCCTAGGCATGTTCCTACACATAACAATAACGAGTCTTAGATACTATTCAACCAAGGCTAATAGTTGCGACACTACGTACTAGGTCAACCTAATGGGCTCGTGATTACCCAGAGCGTCCAGTGTTTGTAACCTGGCTTTGATACTAATCTGTAATGCCCCATCTTAATAACCTAAGAATGTTGCAATTGTGTATAAAGGTGTAATAATTTTTTTTTAATGTTTAATTATTAAGTTAATTAGTTGCATACATTCATTAAGTTATACGATGTTACATTACTTTGAGTTTCCATAAGTGACTTAAGTATTTCACATTGCACATAATAAATAATAACATAAAGATAAACATTGCATAAAATTGAAATTTTCATTCAAGGTAACATAAAGTACAAATTTGTCTCATACATTGCATTTGATATAGTAATACATTTCTCATTCATCTGATGAGGTAGTTCAATAATAATTACAATTACAAGTGCTCACCTCACAACTTTTGAGGGATGTTTTACAATACAAATTTACAAAATTATAATGAAGAAGTATTCATAGTTTCTAAGTGCGAGCTCTCCATCCATGAAGCTCTCGATGCCATGATAAAACTAGGGACCCAACGAAGTAAGGTGCACGTTCCACCCAACCATGTGGTACCCGTAGGTCCACACCCCGTGCTAGGAGATAGTAATAAGGTTACCTAGACCTAATCTACTAATCCTAGACACTAGTACACAACAAACTATTGGTTACATTGCTTCTAGATTTTGAAAATTGAATGTATTACAAATACAAGGTTAACTATTATTCTAGGTGGAGTGTCATCACAATGTTGCAAAGGTTACCCTGGTGTTTCTTCCTAGGTTCCGGCCCCCAACATGGGTTACCCTAGTAACCTCTTATGAAACCCAGCCCCTATTGCATACTATTGTGGAATCGAATGTCTTTTAAAGAAACAAGCCATCGATTTTCCATTCCAGGCCTTCTCATCTTATACACATGACTGAAGTAGCTTAAGAGTCATAAGCGAGGCATAATCATCTTGTTAAGAGTTTTATTCTAACTATTGTGTCATTTAATTATCACTAACTTACTAACTATTTGTAAGTTACCCTGAAACCACTTTGTGTGTCGGCCCTTACAAATAGCCACTCCCCTAAACATAACAAGGATTTCTAAGTTTTCCTGACTAGGTTTTACAAGGTGTACATATAACCAAAATCTATAAAAGACCAAACGTGTTATAACGAACATCAAATCATTGTTTATAAAACAGGTGCCAATTCACCACACAAATGCCATGTACACAACCTTAGCTAAGTCAAGAATTTAACTTTAACAATCACAATCCCTGTTTAACAATTGGTCTGGAAGACTTGTACAATTAAAAACATTTCCCGTTTGCCCCAAATTAAATAATACAATTTAACGAAAATCAGGAAAAATAGACACCTACTATTCAGATCTACTAAATCCAGTCAATTAGATATAAATTGCATACAAACTTATCATCATGATTGATTTACATAATTAAATATTCTAATTTATAGCCTTCACAATTAGAAAAGATATCTTCAATTTATTAAATGTATTTATCACATTTAAATAAATCAAATTTAAACCTTACTAATATTATTTTTCTAATAAAAAAAATGAATTAAAACATATACATATATTTTATATTTTAAACTAAACTTATTACTTAAACATTATAACTAACATATATATATATAATATGTAATATTATATAATATATATAATATATTATAAATATATTATATATAGTATATATATTAAACATATTTTATATAATATAAAATCGAAATAAAACAAAGTTGCGAATTATATTTCATACGATTTAAAACTAAACTTATCTGCTGCGGCTCCCTGCTACGGCCTCCCTTATTGGGAGGTCGCAGCCCTTTCCAGGGCTGCGCCCAGCAGCCGACGGCTACTGTGCACAGCCTTGGTGGCTGCGGCTACCAATATGGGGGATGGGGAGGGTTTTCAACCTTCCCCCAAAATACTTTTTAAAAAAAAATATTTCCAGTTAAATATAATCTGCGGAAAAACTTCTTCCGCTAGACAGATTTCAATCTGACTTTTAATAAAACTCGCCTGTACGGCGTACAAATTTTTAAAGAAAAATTTCACATAATCATTAAGCTCCATTCTCAATCCAATTTATATATATATATATATATATATATATATATATATATATATATATATATGATTATATATATATATATATTAAAATTCCAACGGGGTTTTGTTTTAACAGAGAAGAAAATAATAATAAACTTCTACTGTGGAAATTGGAAAAATAATCAAATTTCCTCGGGGTTTTCACAGAATTCATGCACAGTATTTTTTTTATATTTCAAATTCATTATATCCCAGATGTTTTAATTTTCCCTCTCAACAAATATTTCCCTCAAAGAAATTTAACAAATTTCTACTGATAATATGATACAGAGGTTTTCTAAACCATCAAATTTCTCAAAACAAGTTACAAAGAACAATATTTCTTTTACTGGAATAATAGGAATTTAAAATTGAACTTGTTTCTTTTCACAAACAATCACTTCCAGAAACTAACAGAATTTATTCACAGAAAGAAATAAATCATTTACTAAAAAGAATACCTGATTTCCTTTGCTATCTAGTGAAGAAACCCTCTGTAGCCTCTGTTTCCTGTAGCTACCAATTCCTTTCCGAGAAACAATTCCAAAAACAACCAAGAACCAAAAATCTTCCAATTCCAAAAACAACCAAAAAGCATATACCAAAAGTTTTACAGAGCACCAAATAATTTTTTTGTGAATAATAGAATAACCTCTGTGGTTTTTTCCCAAATCCAATATTACCTCTGTAAACAAATTTCAATAACCATAATCAATTAATGCACTGGCACACATGTCGAGAAGTGGTTGCAAAATATCTTCTCCACCACTTCTCGGCAATCTTGCCAATTTCTCAAATTGCATGTAATTAAGCAATTTAATTGAAATATACAATTTAATTAATTTTCAAATATTAAATCTTTCCCCACACTTATATAATTTAATTTAATTAATTAATTAATTTATTGAATTAAATGAGTTTAATCTTTTAAAATCAAACCATTTAACCAAATAAGCTAATTAATAAATTAAATAACAAACACTAATTTCTTCATCATTTATAAATTAAATTAAATAACAGTAAATAAAATATAATAAACTATTATTTAAAATTAACATTTTTTTTCTTTCAAACAATTTATCCAAACAGAAGAATACAAAACAATCCTATGATTCTGAACTAAAATAGATGATGTACTAAGACCAGGATTATAGATTAGACTAGGGTAAACCAAACTACTATCTCCCGATCAACATTTCTGTTGAGTCTTGACACGCTTAAAGTTGAGTACCCAGGTGGAGTCGGTGTCATGTACCTGCAATTTCTGCAACCAAGCAAATAACGTGCATACATATATATATATATATATATATATATATATATATATATATATATATATATATATATATATATATATATATATATATATATATAAATAAAGCATTAAACAGACACACCGTGTGGAGAAAATCACGGATATCACAGTGCACTTGGAAGCGAGTGATGCAATTCCGTTCTGCACACCAATACACGTCACATCAGACTGACGAAATAAATAGTTGTTAGTCCATCATAAACATGTTCATAGCAATAATCATCTGAAAGTAAACATCTAAACTATATCAAATCATGTTTGAAATCAATAATCACCATACAATGTCTCATCATGTCACAGAATAAATGCACTATTACCCAAAACCAGCGATCAAAATATCCAAACAAAATATCATAGTCTAACAGTGTGAAAACATAACAGTAGAAAGCATAAACATAAATGGAGGGGTACTACAGTTATGGAGTAAATTTAGGTATTTGACATGGTTGTATCTTATAGCCTAGTGTTGCTATAGTAGGAAATACATAATGTTTGGTGAATAAATCACTAACATATCATGAATTGAGTCAGTTGTTTGAGTGTGTATGGTAGTGCAAGTGTACATGCAACATTTTTGGAGTGCATGAAGTGAAAAATAATAACACACATATGATCTAGGATGTTTTTAGAGGTAGCATGAATAATTAGGAAAATTTTATTTACTACTATAGTGTCATAAACTATCACCCATGACAATTTCACACTTTTCTCATTTATGCATTCAAGCCCTACAACCTAACAAGATATGGAAACTCTATTATATCAGTAACAAATGAAGATCCAACAATAGGATCCAAAAGGAAGAAGCCACAAGCTAGGGACTTGAGGCCTATGAAATCAGTTTTTGGTTTCATATCCACAGTCTAGGACACCCTTGGGACCCTTTTCCACCTAGTTCAAGTTCAAAATTGAATCACAGATGTATCAATATCTACTCTGCTCATTTTTGGTCTTCAATTTTGGTTGTTAGTTCTTAGTTTGTCTATTTTCATCTCAAAACAATACATTTTCATAGTTAATTAGTTGCATCATTGCATTTAATCAAAAAATAATTTTGAACCCCAAAAGAATTTAGATCTAGGATTGATTGACTCACCTTTTAGGTTGTAAGTTAATCTACTACCATTGTCTAACCCAAATTTTCATGTTATGCAAGTGAGAAGTAGATAATCCTAGTTAAATCCTAGGATTCACCCTTTCCATACATAACAACTACCACAAGATATGGTTTAGTTTTCCTTGTGGTGTAGGAAGCCATGCTCATGTTTAAGTATATTTGGTTAATAACCTTTGACTAATTTTTTGTAGTATTATTATAAGTAGAAGCTTTGGTTATCCATTTGGAGAAGTATTATTTGGAGTGATATGTAACACATTGGTTCATCATGGTACATTCATGATATAATTATGTGATGGTTGGTATTCAATGATAGGTTAGGGTGCTTAGTTAATTTGTATTATGTGAAAATGACTAGGGGGTTACTCTTATTTTAAGATATAGATGGAATAGGATGGTGCAAAGTTACTTGATGATGTTTGGATTCTATGAATAATGATAGTGGAGACTACACACTACATAATTTTAATAATTGAGAAAGTCATAAAAGAGAATAATTGTTTTTGGATTTTATTTTAGATTAATATAATCAGTAACTCTCTTTTTTAGTGGGTTTTCCCTTTAAACTAGGTTTCAAATGTAAACCCTTCTCTCTTATTTTTATGTAGTTTGTGTATTATTTCTACTTATTTTCAAATAGTTACTTATTGAATTGCTATAATGAAAATAACTATATTTATCATACAATCTCAAGATTTCTAATATCCTAGTTATCAATTGTGCCGAGGATTAAATTCCTAACACATATAGCAAGGTGTTAGGAAAAAACACATAAAGGAAAAATATAAGAGGGAAACTGTACTTAATTGAGCACTAAAGGGGAAAATATTGGGAGAGGGAGAAATTTAAAACACATGCATTAGATTAGAAAAAAAATATTTTGACTTTAGGATATTTTTGTTAGCTTGGACCTCAACCACTTAAATATTTTGAAGGTGGAATATCATTTTATCTTAGCATAAGCTTTATCAAAATTGATATTGACTAAAATAATATTTTCTTATATTTTGGGTCTTGCCAACTATCTCATAAATTGAGCACAAATTGTCTAAGACAAATTAACTAGGGCCTAACAACCTTGTTTATTATAGATGCACAATATTTTGAATAATTTATCTTATGCACTTGAGAATGGCATTAGTAAGAATCTTACATAGAGTATTCAAGTGTTATAGGTCTCTAGCTAGAGATACCTTGTTCATTTCTTCCTTTCACGAGGAGCTTGACAAGAACCTAAGTAATAAAAGGGCCAAGAAATCATTTAGATAATATTTTCTTTCATAATTCAAAGAGGTCCTCTTTGCTCAAATATCACAACCTTATAGAGCTCATTGTCAATCCCATCTAGTTCTAGGACTTTTCCATCTTCCATGTTATGAAAGGTAGAATTGGTCTCTTCAAGAGTGATTTTCCATCTATTATTATGAAAGATAGGAATCAAACCCCAATTTATAGAAGTTTATACATAGTATCCACTACCTATACAACCTAATATTTATATACTTTAGATAGTGCATTTAGTTATTCTCCTCCTCAAAATTATCTAGTATCAAACAATTGAATTCAATGGCTCAAAAAATTCACTTTCATTTTCTCATTCATCAATTCAAACAAATTTGAATGGAAACTTCAAGACAATTCAATGTTTTGATTTGATTTCATCAAGCAAGATACATTTTTAATCTGCAAGTTTCAATATGCATTCCATTGATTAGTCTTCTCCAATGTTTTCATCTCATCCTTCACTCCTCACGGCCTTCATTCATCTACAATTTTATTAGTTTTAAATCTTCATAGATAATTGTGTGCTGGTCACTCCATACTCCAACTCCTCGTGCCCATGTCCTCCAACATTTATCTGCAAGTTTAGAATTGCCCAAAGATATATATGAATTTGAAAAGTAATTTATGACATCCAAATTCATAGTTATAAATAAAATTCACTTTCCTTTTGAAAAAAAAAACCAGAGCTATGTGCTTAAAGTCTTTACTATTTGATAGATTTTCTTTTGATAGACTAATATTATAATAGTCTAAATAATAATTTAGAAACTAATCATTTTGAAATACAAAAAATGATTTTTTAATGAAAATAATTGAAGCATCAAAAACACTTGCAATGCATTTTAAAAATTGGTTTTCAATATTAAAAAATCACCTTTTAATAACAAATTTCAATAAATATACTGAAATCATTAATAAAGTTTCAGGAAAGATAACATGGTGATATAATAGTGAATAAAATAGATCTGTGAATGCCAATGATTGAGTTCTAGAGTCAATCAAATGCAGGAACTTCATTTGGTCAATTTGAGATTATCCAGTTACGTATTTTTTTTGGATAAGATGTTTTCAGACTATGAGATGCAGCTCTGTACTAGGCAATGTTTTATTAGATCAGCCTGCCTTACATGAAGAAAATTTTGTAGGCTAACTTGCCTTTTACTTAATCACCACCCTTTGTCCGCTACAATCCAAGCCCACCCTTACGTAATACAACCAAAAATTCTCACCAAATTTGGTAAGTATTCTTGCATGATTTGAAAAAATGGCCATGCATAAACTGTCCTACGTGGAGTGTAAGAAGATGAGTATATTAAAAGTTTTTAGTAATATTTTTGAATATTATTGGTTAAATAGTCAATCATAAATTTGGTCAATAAGATAGGATAATTATACATCTTTTTTTCTATATGTGTGGTTATGCATAAACTATCTTATATGGAGTGTAAGAAGATGAGTACGTTAAACTTTTTCAGTAGTATTTTTAAATATTATTCGGTTAAATAGTCAAAGATAAATTTCGATCAATAAAAATATGATAGTTATACATCATTTTTGTGTGTAGATGAAGTAGAAATTTTCTACCAATTATTTGACCATTGAACTAATGATGTTCAACTAGAACACCATTTTCTGATGTAAAGAACACAAATAAACTATTCTAAAGTGAACATTTTTTAATGAAGACTTTATATGCATAAATATTCTAAGTTAATGTTTGATTCACATGTCACGAACTCTTATACACTAGTTATAGCTTATGGACTTATAAGGGGAGGTTTTCTTTCAAGGTGTTGAAGTTTCATTCTAAACCTTTTCTGGCATAGTGATTGACAAAGAGATTATAAGACAATCTAAACATTGAGGGAAAAAGTAGACTATCTTATTAAATGAATTTTAAAGTTCTTCTCGAGTTTAATTGAATGGAAAACTAGATTGTCTTATTACTTGAATTGTCAAGAAACTATAAGTTGTTAGAACTCATTTTTACAAAAACCAAAATATGTTGTATATATTTATATTAAGGGACATAATATAGTAGCCATTGTCTTAATGAAATTTTGGTCTACAAAATAGAAATAAGTATAAATAACTTATATTTTTTTAAACTTTGGGAAACTAGCCAAGGATGGATCAATGTTACTTTTGTGCATCGGCTTCTTCACCATAATTTGTAAATTGTCAAACTATTTAGATAATTGGCCTTGTTAATAAGACCTTCATCATACAAGGTCTCTCCTAAATTGACGAACACCTTTGAATTTTTGACAAAGATATTCACTTTCTTATCTAAGCCCCCTAATTCTTAGCCAAGGCAATAAGTTGAAATTGAAGAAATTACATCTATTTTTCATCTTTGATTTTGTTTCAAGGGTATCCTAGAGAATCTTGTAAGAGTATGTTAGAGAAAAAAAGAGATATATCATTGCAAAATAAGAATAGAATCCAAGAAAATAAAATAATTGCATATCATGCCAGGGTTCCACATGAATTTAAAAATGTTTTGCCTAAATGTTTAAGCAATGATGTGAGATGAGCTGTGTAAACCAAGAAGAGTTATTTTTTATTCATATTTTATTTAAAGACAATTGAGAGGGAGACATAAACAATATACCAAATGAATTGAACCTTTTTACAAAACTAACATACATGCATTTAATAAGTTCTCCTTTTTTTTGGTATTTGAAGGTGCATTGAATAGAATGAGGCTAAATAATAAAGAAATTCTCTAACAAGGATGCAGTAATGAAGAATTGCCTAGGCTAGGTTTTTAGATCATTCTTAATATTTTGAATTCTAGAGGGAGAACTAAGTTTGTTCCATTTGGAAGGTGAGAGTGTATTCCTACTTGATGTTTAATGTAATGTTCATTTGAAGAGAAGGAATGAGTTTGAAGTAAATGATATTCAAAGGAAATACATAGATAATGTAATTAGTAATCCATATCTAGATGAAGATTTAGTTTGAGTTGTTATTTTGGGGGCACAAGAGATTATGATGCAAGGGAATCCTCAAGGTATTATAAGAAATTTACATTATGTTGGGAAGTTGAGGGCTTGTGGTAAATTGTATGTTTAGAAATTACCTAAAATTTGTGATCAATAAAATTTTATGCATTTCACCACATTATGTAATTGGATGTTACAATTTTATGTGTAGTTCTATGTATGATTGATTGGTTTGGTATTATAGATTGAGGTGATTCAGATTGGTTTGAGTTTGTGATTTATTGAATGGATGTATATGGGTTGGGAATGAAGTTCAATTAGAACTATTTTGATTTACGGAAGGTTATTTAGTTATGTGCCAAACTATTGGAGAGATTTGTGTTATATTACATGGAGATTCTCCACTATTGGACCATTAAAATTTGTAATTTTTTCATTTTCAAGTGGGTGACATGTTTCACGATGGTTTTCACTTTGTTCCATCTTGAGGCTAATGCAATCATTGTGGAAGCTAGGGAAAGGTATAAATATGATGTTTTAAGTCATTGATAAGAAAGTAACGAGGATTAAGGAGAGTATTGGGGTAACAATTAAGTGCAATAGAAAGGAGTGAGCATTGGGAGATGAGTAAGGCAACAAAGAGTATGATGTGGAGTGAAAACATGTTAGTGGACTATGTGAGGATCTTGTGATGTTATTTTTAGCTCACGTGGAAAGTTTGAAAGTAGTGTTTCCAGGTTATGTGTTAGTGTATGTGAGAAGCCATGGTGATATATTGCATTATGTTCATGAAGTCAATATAATAATAAATATTTACAAGATAGTTTTTCCCCTCAATGAGGGTTTTCTTAAGGCATATCTTGTGTCAATTTGTAGTGTCTTTATTTGTGTGAGATGCATGGTCAGATAGTCCTTCTTGGAACCCTATAGTCATTACAACATTAGATTGCACAAAATATATTCCTCAAAGATATGAAGAAGACAACTAAAATTCCTATGAAGAAGCTATATCTCACTCATTTGTGTCATCTTGAGGAAATCCCAAAGATTTTTATACATCAAAATACCTTTTTTTTTATATAAGGAAGTGTTTCATATCAAATCACAAGTTGCTAGAAGACACTAACTCAATTGTATAAGTTTATCCCAAAAAGTGGAGGAGAAAGACAAACTAAATCCATACCTAAGAAAGTGGTCAAGTTCTAAATCAAGATGAGGGAGATAATTAGTTTTTCCATGTGCTTTTGAAATGAGGAGAGCATCCAAGCTTGAATTATTATGGCAGAAGTAGCTTCCCCTTCCATTTCATTGTGGCTCAAATACCTCCAAAATTAAAATTTAATATTTTGTGTCTAATGAGCTATTTCCAAGAGGAAAAACCTTGAATGGAATGAACTATTCATTAGTTGTAAGATAAATACCTTAGGTGTAAGGATCTATGATGCCCAACCCTTCAAAATAAATGAAATGTATCACAAAGAGACATTCACTTTTATTTCTTGCTCAATTTCTCCCAAAAGAAGCCTCTTATGAGTTGTATACATTGGTTATAACATGCTTTAAAGGGGAGACAACTGAAGAAATCTACACATGAGTAGATAGAATAAATTTATTGGTTTCTTAAACCCTCCTTGCAATAAGAGAAATTTGTTAGATCATACAAGTAGTTTAGATTTTAGTTTACTCATATACCATCTCCGCATGTCTAACAAGGAGATTATAATCCCAAAAGGAATGCCCAACTATCTTGATATTTCACCATATTTTATATATTCCCACGTAGAAGGAATTGAAGGAGGGAGATATGAGGATGTCATAAAGAACTCTATCTCTTGAAGAAAGAGTTGGAATCTAGAAGAAATACAATAAAAATGTAATACATTCATGGTATTCTTGACCTTCCTTGTAAATTTTTTGATGAAGAACAGATTGTTAATGAAAGTAAATACAACATTTCACTACTTAATTCTATAAAGGATGATAAAATTTATCCAGTCTATACAAAATTTAGTAGATAAGTGACATGTAAATAATAAAAGTACAAAAAATAAAGGAGAAGATATTAGAGGAGAATTGAAACAACATGGTATTAAGAATGTGATAGTGATATACCCTTGGAAAACCTTGTAAAGGGAAAAATACATCCTCTGGAGAATCAAAATCAATGTATTATCAACAACAATATGTTACATACAATATTAATAATCAAGATTCTTAGGAGATCAACACTCTTCAACCTAGAGGACTTGATGTAGGAGAATTATTGAGTCCATAGGCAATGTTACATCAACCAAAAATATTTTAGGTTAGTTTTTAGTTCTAGTCTAATTTTGGGTTGTGTTTTTAGTTAGCTTTTCTAGTTTGATTTTGGAGGAATTTTTGAGATCAATGTGAAGACTCCACCTTGTAGAGGGGCCAAAAGAATTCTTGTAGTAGCAATTTTTTTATGAAAATTGAGAAAGTTATGACTTTGTAGGTTTTAAGCTTGCTACAAGACTTCTACTAGGAATTGCTAATGAACCAGACCATTTTAATCGGTTCCAATGAAATTATCTGCATGACCCCTTCTGATGGGTTTTTTTTGTAGTTTTAGGAAACCCCATGCTTACCAAATATGCATACTTATGATCTACTATCATCTTTGTGGATTTCACATCTACATCCAACCTTGTGGGACTTTGGTGTTAAATTGAATGGATTTCTCCTCTTGCGACTAGTTCAGATGAACTCATCTACATTTAAGGGAAACTAGTGGCCATTTGAACTTGCAGGGGTTTTCAAGTGACATGACCATTTATGGGAATCAAATAGTGAACTGGTCTATGGAACTTTCTCTTCCTACTAGCTTATGAAATTTTGTTGGTTTGTGGGTTTCTCCTAGCTATCTAAACTTTGTAAGTAAAATCAGGTGCATCGAACATTATGAAGTTTAATCAACAATTCAGATAAATAGTTTTTCTAATGATGTTAGCATGTACATATTGTGAGAAATTGTTGGCTAATGGAACTCATGTATAATTTCATATATGAACCTGCCGATTGTGTATTTTTCACTTACTACCACATTTATGGGTTTCCTACTTGCTTCTACACCTTGCAATAACTTTAATGTCATCCAACCCTTGTGGAATTTTGTCTTCCTACTAGATATTTCTCTTTTTCAATGACTTAGTTATTACAACTATCATAATTTGATTCGGTTCAACTTCTTAACTACTCAAAGAATAAAATGAGAATAATACATGCATAAAAGGAGATTTTGATCAATGAGGAAATACTTGGCATGTTAAAAAATAAATAATGAAAGGTAAAGCCACCATGAAAAAATGTCTACAATGAATAGATTTTGATGAAGGGAACACCAAGGAAGTAGGATATTATTGGAAAGGTGTAGTGACATTGGGAAGATGGAGATGAAGAAGTTTTTAATTTGTAGATAATAATGGCTATAATATTGAACTTTGAATCAATGAAGGAATGGGACATGTATTGTTTACAATTTTTTTTCTTCCATTATGTATTTTGGTTGCAAGATTGGGCTACTTAGTAAGGTACCTTGGTCTCGAGTACATCAGGACTACTCATAACATGATAGGTTGCATAAACATGACATAATATCTCTATCATAAGCACTCTAGATATTTAGGCCAAGGAGACCTAATAAACTAATAATGATTTAAAAAAAGCCATGGGCTTTAAAAAATGAGCCAATTACACTAGTAAAGGTGGTCCTCATTCAATCCATACATCCCACCCTTAGGTATAACTTCTCCACAAATGAATGTAACTCCTAGTTGATTTGAATGAATTTCAAGATCAAGTGGGTTTAAAGTAAATTCCAATAACCCCATGTAGGTGTAATTATTACCTAGTTTACACCTTTTCCATATATAATAAGTAGCCAATCAAATATTCCAATTATAGTCAATTGACTCATTGAGTAACCCCCAACTCAAGGACTTTTACAATTTTCATAAGATTAGTGACACGTGGAAAATAGTTCCAACTATGGAGTTTCAATATTCCCTTTGAGTGGGCTTCAATTTTTCATGTGGAAACATTATTTTTAGTATTAAAAATAATAAATAATTGTGACCTGGGGCTTAAAAGGTGTACAAATAGTCTTTTAGTCTTAAGCATTTGAAACCTTGTCATAGAAAGAGATACCCTTACTAATATGGCTTCTCCTAGCATGATGAAGCATATATAGTTAAAAATTTCGTGTTATTCACCTATAGAGAGTTTTTAAGTGAGAAAATTTGGGATTATTCAAGTTCCTATTTAAAAAATTTGATTGTAGACTAGTAATATAGTAGGATAGTGTCAAATGTTTATGTAGTATGAATTTTATGGAGTAAATTTTTAGATTTGGCATGGAGGTATCTTATAGACTAGTGTTGCTATGGCAGAAAATGTATAATGTCCAATGAATAAACCACTACCACATCATGAATTGAGTAAGTTGTTTGAGTGTGTATGGTAATGAAAGTTTACATGAAAAATCATTGAAGTGTATGTAGTGAAAAATAATAAAAAACATATATTCTAGGATGTGTTTAGAGGTAGCATAAATAATTAGGAATTTTTTTTTTACTACAAAAATATATGATTTAGTTTTGGTTGTAGTGTAGGAAGCCATGTTCATGTTTTAGGTATATTTTGTTAATAACATTTGACCAAGTTTTTGTAGTATTATCAAAAGTAGATGCTTTGGCTATCCATTTGGAGAATGAAGTGATATGTGACATATTGTTCATCATGGTACATTCATGATATAATATGTCATGGATGGTATTCAATGAGAGGTTAGGGTGCTTAGACACTTTGTATTCAATGTAAATAAGTAGGGGTTACTCTTATTCTAAGACATAGATGGAATAGGATGATAGAAAGTTACTTGATGATGTAGGGATGCTGTGAGTAATAATTTTGGAGACTACACACTATTTTACTAATTGAGAAAGGCATACAAGAGAACAACTGTATTTGGAGTTTATTTTAGATTAATATAGTTGTTAACTCTCTTTTGGTAGTGGGTTTTTCCTATAAGTTAGGTTTCAAATGTAAATCCTTCTATCTCTTTTGTATATAGTTTGTGTATTATTTATAGTTCTTTCTTTATAGTTACTTATTCAACTGCTACAACAAACGTAATTATATTTTATCTTATAATCTCAAGATTTCTAATATCCTAGTTATCAATTGTGTTGAGGATTAAATTCCTAACGCATATCCCAAGGTGTTAGAAATAAACACAAAAGAAAAATATAAGAGGGAAACCCTGCATAATGGAGTATTAGAGGAGAAAATACTAGACGAGGGATATAACAACAAGTGCTTTAGATTAGAAAAAAAGGATTTTAACTTTAGGATATTTTTGTTAGCTTGGACTTAAACCACTTAAGTATATTGAAGGTGGAGTAAAATTTTATCCTATCATAAGCTTTATTAAAAATTATATTAACTAAATTACTCTCTTTTCTTTAATTTTGGGCCAAGCCCACTATCTCATAAGTTGAGCACAGACTATCTAAGACAAATTGACTAGGGCCTAAAATCCTTGTTTATTATAAATGCACAATATTTTGAAAAATTTATCCGATCCAATTAGGAATGGACTTATCAAGAATATTATTTAGATTATTCAAAAGGGTTATAGTTCTCTAGATAGAGATATCATGTTCATTTCTTCCTTTGGTGAGGAGCTTGATAAGAACCAAATTAATGAAATGCCCAAGAAATCCTTTAAGTTATGATGTGGTCCACCTTCATTCCTTTCCACCATGGGAATATTTTGGTGTCAAACTAATTTGAATTTTCACAATTGAGATGCATTGCTAACCTTGGGGACTACTTTCAAGGTTGAAAAGGGTATAAATAAGTGTTGTGTTGATGGAGGATTTGTGTGCAATGAGGATGATGTGAATTATAGAGGTGTGAAGTATGAATTTGTGAAGTGCAGTGCAAAATTTAATGAGTTAGACTATTAGAAGTAGTGATTAGAAGGTGTCTACAATCTTCACAAAGTCTACGAATGTTTTGGTGATGCTGTGGTGGACTTTTCAGTTGCATTGAGATGGATTTCGCATTGTAACAATCTTTTTTGTAATCTGGCAGCGATCCCTTCTTTCTTTTGGGAAATGAGCCCTCTGATAGTGAGCATATTGTATTTGGTGTTACAATTACTTTATATCGTGAGCTAATCATCACCGTGGTTTTTCCATTCTTGGGTTTTCCATGTAAATATGGAGTTCTAGTGTGTATAGTGTTGATGTGTTTTAGTTTTTGTTATTTTCTTTCATGCCAAATCATTCTAATAGATTAAAGGCTAATAAAGTTGACATGGATTTGAATGTTAATGAGGGTTTTGATATTTTAGTGTACAAATGATTCACTCGCCCTCTCAATTTTCTTGTGCATTCAACAAGATACTCCTTATTACCCATTTATCACATACAAGCCTAACTTAGACTATCACTAGAGATGAATATCACTAAAGAATTCCCTTTTAGTGCTAATATATCCTTAGGGAGATCTAAACCTTGGTATCTAACATGAGCTCCAAGTGATCCTACTAATTTATTGAAATCCCTTTGACTTTAGGGTAATATTACACATACTCCAAATACACAAAATTATTAATTATGCCTATCCAACTTGACAATACATTTGGTAATCTAAAAGTATCTCATAGTCCACTAATATGTTACCAACACCCAACCTATCCTAGGTAACACATTTAATATTAATATACAAAGAAACATGCAAGTCATCCCACACATTTCTTGACAATATATTGAAATATTAAATATTCTTAGATCTAGGACTACAAGATTTAAAATACTAATATCTACATAAGGGTCCTCCACCACATATTGATGGTTATAATGGTTCATTAAGGTTTCTATACAAAGATTTTGTGGTAATAGTGGGTTTTTTTCCCAAGTCCTACACCAAATCTATTTTTAATAATGATTCTGGTTACAGTGGCTCTCCAAGGTTTGTACACCATAGGATAATTGTCATTAAGGGTTCTACTCTAAGATTGCATGATTATATGTATTGCTAAAAGTTCTGCAACATATTTTCTCATTGTCATCATGGTTTTTCTTGTCCATTTAAGGATCATATACTACTTCCTTTTTCTATTACACTAGTCCATTTAGGAAATCTAGATACCTATCTCTTACTCTATTTCTCATGGCTATAGTAACTTTAGTAGCCTTACACCGCTTTTTTTTAATTTATTTTTTGAATTTGACATGAGTGTATATTTTTATGATGCTAGCATTGGTCTTGTAGGTATGAGTAAAATATTTCTAAATATATGTATGTAGTTGTAACTAAAGGTGACATGAGTCACCATCTACATATATATCAATAAATTTGTTCGTTTTATTTATAATTTTGCATATTAATTATTTACTTTAGAACATATATTCATGTAATTCACACACATTATAAATTGGGGTAAATAATAGAGGTGAGAAGTGTATAAATAGAAAATTTCCCATATATTTTTACTCACTTTGACCTATGACCCTTATGCAATAGTGTTAGAGTAAAAGGTATTTCCCAATTAATTATTTATTTAATTATTAGGCTCCTTTTCCTCTAAATACATGTCATAGGATGATGACACATGTCATAATCTTTTTAATGCCTACCTAGGGTTTCTAGGTTAATTATCCTTTTATAAGTATTCTCTTTTGTATAATCATTAGAAGATGCACATTCATAATGATTCATTATTTTTTGGATCAATAGCTCTTGGCCTCTATAGCTTTGCTATTCTCTCTTTCTGTGACATGTGTTTGATTGTAGGTGATCCTTAGGAGCTCTGGAGTTGATTATTCCTAACATCAACATGGTATTAGAGATCCAGACTTGTAATCCCCTCTCCTCTTCTTCAAAGATTGCATGTCTTGAGCTATCATTTGATGCATCTTGGACTAAAACATAGTTTTCCTTCCTAATTTTTGTTTGGCTTGATTTGGACTCCTAAGTTCAAATCTGAAATAGTTTGAAGCAGTTGCTTTTTTTTTTTTTCAAATCTGGAGGGTAGCTACAATCTTGGACTATTTTGAGTTGAAACATTTGCATTTCAGAGGCTGATTCAATGAATTTTGACTATAAATTATCCTATTTTTATAGTTGGGAGCTTTTGAGGATTTTTTTTTGCCATAGGGGTCGTATAGCCTCTATACAACCCCTATGCATGCATATAAAAAAAACAAATAGAAATGGAGGTCAATGCTTCTATTTTTTAATTATACTTTTGCAAAAAAAAATATTGAAAAACTTTGCAGAGATTTCAAAAATCTTAAAAAGGCAGTTTAAATATTTTTTGGGGGGAGGGTACCCATAGGTACCTACTTATGCAGACTTGTGGGCCTATACATTGCCCCTTATGGAATATTCCTACTGTCATGGAGGCATATATGCCTCTAAGCGACTAGTGGATTTTATATCGCCAGTGGTGGCTTCTCCCATCCGATTGTCACCCATTTTCTTTTTTTAGTGATGAAACATTTTCCCGGTAGGGGAATCTTTCTAGTATAATTTGACACCCACAGGAGCATATTTTAGTGGCATATTTTTTTGGGGGACAATTTTTTTCTCGCTAACAGTGAATATTTAGAAAAAAAATTGTATTGACGTTAGCAGTACAAACTGTTGGTAGGGGTCCTTTCAAGCCCTCTTTGGCCTTAAAGGAGTTGTTTTTTATTTTGGCCATAACTTGGGTGTACAATATCAAAATTTGGCAAATGAGATATCATCAGAAATCTAGTTGCATCAAATTTGTAGTGGTGTGGGTATCATCACTTTTTTTGTTGCCAGTGCATTCTACAACTTATCAAAGTTAAAGGTCTTGTTTTCATTCTTGAGCTCATATTTTTGGACCAATTTTTTTTTTTTCTTGATTCCAACAATGTTGGGGTGATCTTCTAAATCTTTTCATAGCTATCCACTCCATTTTTTTGAATTTCTCTCTAGGTATATTTTATTCAATTTTTGGAATTTTCACACTCTGGCGAATTACTTGGACGTTTTAGATCCTGGAAACTTTTTGTTTACATGGGATGACTTGTGTTGTGTTGTATTACATTTATTTCCAACCTTTTTGTCCTATTTGGACATTTTAGTCATGTTTTTTTAGCATGTTGTCCATTTTTTGACATTATGGGCTTCCATTGTATGCACTTCTCATTATGTAAATAAACTAAAATAGTCTTGTACATGATTATTGGGGATCTTGCACATCATCTTGTGCCTTATAGTACTTGCACTATGATATAAAGTGTCATGGGGGGTTGATGTTTGCCTTTTTTTCCATCATTTCTTTTTCAAGTGAGTGTCCCTTCTACGAAAACAATGGATCACAGTGATTCTTGCCTCATGCGAGTGTGCCTTTTGTTCAAGTACACCCTTTATATTTGATGGTACTTTCATGTTTTTACATCTAGATGCTCTTGGTTCTTCATGCACTACATTTTGGCATTCAATTTCAGTCTATTTGTCATGGCTCTCCCTTGTTAACATTATGGGGGGGTTTCTATTGTTGGTGTTAATGCTTCCTTGGTTTTTTGTTGGAATGAGCTACCTATCTAGTATTTTTTCCTATTAGAGTAATCATAAATTAGCTATTAATGAATTAATCTTTAGTTGATTATTAGTCTAATTTATTCTCGTGCACTTAAGCTAAACTTAGGAGTGTTTCATACTTTATTAGTTGAGCTAATTAGATCATTATGTCTCATCCCATGTGATGTTGAAACTTGTCATGATCTGATCCCTTTCTCATTTAGGGCTTTTCTCTTAATAAGCACTCAACCCTCATTGTAATTACTCTTGGAGAATATCTTGAGCTTTCATATCTTCTTGAGAGTCTCTCATTTCTGTAGTTTTTTCTTGTTGAAGAATATTGCATATATTGTTTGTAGATCTCTTACGTAGGTGTATTTGTTTGTTGTTTGATCCTATGGCTCGTGGTTTTGTGCTTGTTTTACAATTATAACATGGTATCAGAGCATGGATTTAGCGAAACCCTTCTCAATTTATGAGATTTTCTTTCTTCAACAAGGGTTGCAGGCTTAAGATCTAAATCCCCTTTGCTCTTTTTGCAAATTTTGGAGGTGGAAAATTTTTTGGTGAATTTTGGCATGAAAAGAACCTGACCATTAGATTCAGAGTTGTTGAGAAAGTCAAATTTGGCTTTTGTTTCACCTGATTTTGACTTCGAATGCCAGATCTACAAGGTTTTGAAGCGGTTGCTTTGTCTCTAGATCTAGAGGATAGTTGTATTTTTGGTGCATTTTTAGCCAAGATGGAGGTTTCCATTGCGCTTAGAAGGCCCAAAAACCTTAAGATCACTTGTCAAATTATCAAAATCTGAGTTGGGATTTTTTAAGGCAATTTTTTTTGCGAGAGAGGTCATACGACCTCCCCAACACGTGTATCGCAGTAATTTTTTTTAAAATAAAAATTATATTTTTTCCTTGCATATATTTTAAAAAAAAATCAAATTGAAAAAATATTACAAATCCTTTTGGGCACAGAGCGTAGGTTTTTAATTGTTTTTCTAAACAAACTTTATTAAAAAAAAAAGCCCACCCATTATGGGGCAGGGTACTATTGCCTGCCATATTGGCAAATCAATGGCCCCTTGGGCCTTGTCACCACTGTGGGTAGGGTATCGCATGTGGTACTGCCCTGCCACTTTGGCAGGCAACAACCCCCATGCAGGCCCACCACATTTATTATTATTATTTTTAAACAAAAAAAAATTACTATAAATTTTTTCTATTGTTTTAAAAAAAATCATTTTTTTTTCAAAATAAGCCCAATTGGGAAAATGTCGCGATGGCCATCTGGCCATTAATTTTAGGCTCAATTTTTTGTTGCAACAACCTTTTGTACATCAAATTTAATGCAATGACTGTGTGTTTCCCTTTGAGGGTAATTTTCTTTTGGAGGCCATAACTTTTGTCCACAATGTTGAAATTGAGCAAATGAGATATTGTGAAAAAGAGGACTTAGAGTAATTTTTAGTGGTGTAGGTATTTTTTGGAGATTTTTTCTTAGGTCCTTGTTATTTCCAGTCGAAGTTAGATCTTCTTTTCTAGAGTTTCCTTTAGTGTTTTCGACATAACTTTTGCATACGATGTCGAAAATCGGCAAACGTGATATCATTAGAAAGTTGGTTTCAATATATTTGTAGTGGTGTAGACCTGGTTTCTAGATTTAATTTTTGGTTTTTTTTAGAAATCCTTTTTCCACGTGTTGTTCTTTTTTTGACATTATGGGCTCCCATTGTATGAATTTTTCATTATGTAAACGCATTGAAATAAAGTGCCACAACAGGTGTATCTTCTATGGGATCTTGCACATCACTTTGTGCCTAATTGTACTTGCACTATAATATAAAGTGCCATGGGGGTTGATGTTCAATGAGATGGAGCACTTACCATATGGACACTCTTGTATTTCTTATATTTGTTACTTTGTTTTGCCTTCATACCTTTCTCATGTGTGTGTGCCTTGGTTTGCACATCCTTTATATTTGCTTGTACTTTCATGTCTGTACATTCAAATGTTCTTGGCTCTTTATCATGCACTACATTCAAGAATTCAGTTTCAATGTACCTATCATACCTCTCCCTTGTCAACATTATGGGGGGGTTTCTACTATTGGTGTTAATACTTCTTTGGTTTTGCATTGGAGTGAGCTATGTATACAGTATTTGTTCCTATGTACTAGGTGGATGTAGTGGCTGGTTACCCATGCATTTCAATGAGATGGAGCACTTATCATATGGACACTCTTGTATTCCTACTTCTAGAGGAAACCTTCCATTTTCACTTGATTTTTTCTTTAGACTATTGGTACTTGTTCCATTTGTATCTTTGAGTTCTTGATGTTTGTCTTGGTTTTCCATCAAACTAAAGTAGTGTCATTGGGGGTATTCATACAAATTCTTATCTTCTTGATCCTAATCATTATATGTTTCAGTGGAGGTTCTTCTTTCGACATTACAACAGTCATTCTTCGATAGTGTTTGTAGCTTCTTCATGCTTCAGTGGTGTTCTTTTTGTTCATCCTTTGTTCATATCTTTTGGGACAACATTGTCTTGTTTGGAGGATTCTTCAGTCCTTCACTTGGCTTTCATCTCTTTTTGGAGTGGAGTTTTTCCCATGAGGTTTTCTCTATTTCTCCGCATTATAGAGATCTTTTGTTTGTACATGGGTACCTTACATGGCCTTGTTTGTCGAGACCCATCATGCATTCTTTTTAGGGTTTTTAGCTACTCCCTAAGGTCACATTAAGGGGTGGTGTTAGAGTAATCATGCATTAGCTAATAATTAATTAATCATTGATTGATTATTAGTCTAATTTATTCTCCTGCACTTAAGCTAAACTAAGGAGTGTTTTATACTTTATTAGTTGAGCTAATATTAGATCATTATGTCTAATCTCATGTGATGTTGACACTTGTCATGATCTAATCCCTTTCTTAGTTAGGGATTTTCTCTTAATAATCACTTAACCCTCATTGCAATTAATCTTGCTCAGAAAATATCTTGAGCTTTCATATCTTCTTGAGAGTCTCTCATTTCTGTAGCTTTTTCTTGTTGAATAATATGCATATATTATTTGCAGATCTCTTGCGTAGATGTTTTTGTTTGTTGTTTGATCATGTGGCTCATGGTTTTGTGTTTGTTTCACAATTCTAATAGTTCCTATGTACTAGGCAGATGCAACATGAATCAATGGTTGGTTACCCTTGTATTTAGTGAGATGGAGCATTTACCATATGGACACTCTTGCATTCCTATTTTTTTTAGGCCACCTTCCATTTTTTACTTGATCAATTCTTTAGACTATTGGTAAATGTGTCATCTGTATCTTCGAGATCCATATGTTTTTCCTTTGTTTTCCAATTGATTTGAGTATTGTTGTTGGGGGAAATCATGTAGATTCTTGTCTTCTTGCTCCTGATCATCATCTATTTCAACAAAGGTTTCAGCATTATAACAGTAATTCTTTGATAGTGCTTACAACTTCTTCATGCATCAATGGTTTTCCCCATGTTCATCCTTTTTTCCTACTCTATTGGGACAATCTTGGTTGGAGGCTTCTTCATCCTTCACATTGTTTTGGAGGATTTCCAGTCCTTCATTCTTGTTTGGAGGCTTCTTCAGTCCTTCACTTGTATTTCTCTCTTTGGGTGAAGAGTTTTCTCCGACAAGGTTTTTCTCATTTTCTTCAATTTTTAGAGTTCTTTTGATTGTTTGTACATGGTTACCTCACGAGACCTTGTTTTTCGAGACTCATCATCCATTCATCTAAATAGAGGTTTTGTGCTTATCCCTAAGTTTCACTTAATGAATTGGGCGTTAGAGTAAAAGGTATTTCCTAATTAATTAATTATTTAATTATTAGACTTGTTCCTTTTCCTCTAATTACTTAATCTTACTTAGGCCATGTTATTTTTATGTCTCATGTCATAGGATGAGGACACATATCATGATCTTGTTTTATCCTTGCATAGGGTTTCTAGGTTACTTATCCTTTTATAAGGATTGTTTTTTGTATAGTCATTAGAAGATGAACTTTCATAATGATTCATGCCTTTTTGGATCAATAGCTCTTCACCTCAATAGATCTTCTATTCTCTCTTTCTATGATAGGTGTTTGATTGTAGGTGATCCATGGGAGCTGTGAAGTTGATTTTTCCCAACTTCAACAAATAGTTTAGTGATAAGTTTTTATATTTTTATGAAATAATTGACATTCATTTTATACTTGAATTGAACCTAAATTCCCTATTCTCAATGGATCCAAATCAAGTCCTTAATATTCCAATTCCTAATCCTATGTGAGAATTTCTCATGTGACCTTGATCATGGATTAAAGTCATGCGGTTGAATTTTTTCTCTATTTTTAAAATTTAAATTGCATTATGGTTCCAAAGAAACACTATCCTAATTAGTTGGTACCCATTAAATCATGCATGAAATATTTAAATTTGGAATACAAGGGTATTGTTTAAAATGAAAAATACCTAGGTCATTGTAATATTAGGAGGCCACATTAGAATTATCATAACACAAAGAACATCTAGAACATTCATCACGATATAATTTGCATGTATACGTATACCTAGCAATTCACATTCTACATAGTGTGTTGTCACTGTTGTTCAAACACTATTGAATCAACACATATGATTTGGCTATAATAAAGATAAGATGAATTCCCCCAAATGATAATAGATCATATACTAGACATTTTATGCACCATCCAATCTAGATGATACACATAAACAAGTTCATGAACGCCAAATAATCTAAGTCAAGATTAGGATTCCATAAAGTTCCTTTATCCAAATATGAGGATTAAGGCTAGTCATGATGTTTTAATTATAGTAATAATGTATTGTATGTATCACTTTGTCACAACCTTATGTAGATATGAGTTTGATCACATAGTGGACAATAGAACAAAATATTATTCAAGGCACATAGAGCTAAGATAATCTATCTATCTTGTTGATTTTAGTATATGAACTCAAACACCTATCTAGACTAAACTCTTTGTCTAAGTTAATTGTGATGTTGAATATGATAATTTTAATTAATAATCCTAGATATTTATTATAGGGTGTTTTTACCTCTAGAAAGATAAACTACCATCAGCCTTGTAGACTAACTTAAAAATAATTATACAAGAATAACTAAAATTATATTTTCAATATTTCCTAGACATTTTAAAAATATAAACATGGCCTAATTCCTATTTATGGTCATAACAAGGGATTTTCATTACCCCTCCTTTTGTGTAAACATGAAAAAACAATTTAAGTTAAACATGATAATCAAAATACACTAAGATAATGAGAAAGACTAATTTTTCTATTGAAATAAATGAAAACATAGAAAGTAAATACATTTAATAAGGATACTTAGCTTTATATTTGACACAAATTTTCTATGATAGATCTCATCAATTAAGTTGTCAATGTATTGAGACCTTAGAACCTATCAAGTCATTGCACCTAGTCTAACAAATTTATTGTTTATTATTCTTGTACACTTTTATGCCTATATAAGTGAGATTCTTGCTTATGGATTTGAATCCTATGTATGGAATGATCTAAAGAGAAATTAACATTGGAAACCTCTTCACCTTGGTACTGGGAATCTATTTACCTAGAGGGTGGTGTCAACACATACCTTTTGAGGAGTTTGGTAGGTAAGGATGGTTCTTTGTTGCTCAAATCATGAGGTTTGGTTCAATGATTTTGGTACATAGATTACATACACACCAATCAATAATGCAAGATTCCTAGGAAAAGAGGATATTGATTTCATGTTGATGCTATTCTTTTATGATGATGCAATGTGTAGTGAAGCTTTCTTATGTGATCCCTCTAGATATTCTTAATGATTCCTTGATTCTTTGATGATAATATTGAATTTGGGCTTGTCTTTTTGTACAACACCCTACCTTGTAATTCAAATATTTTGTGCTTTAGCTAACTAATAAAGAATGTGAGTTAGCATAGACCCAATTTTAAAAAATTGAGATTAAATATGAACATGAGAATTTAAATTGGATTCATTTATATATTACAAAATCAATCTAGAATGATGAAATGCTAAGATTAAAAATTAGATTTGAAACCTTAAAATGTATATAGGAAGACTCAAATTATGTTGACAACTTTTATAAATAATGTATTCTCTTACTGTGCTAAGGACAAACAAACTAAAATAAATTGAAATTAAAGAAGAAAGATACAAAATGAACATTCTTTACCCTTTCACTTTTTAAATCAACATTTTCTTGAATAATATTTATAGAGACAACCTATGACAAAATATTTTACTTTTCTTAAAATAAGTTGGTGAAGGGTTTAATGGGCCCCTTAAGCATCAAACAAATTATTACATAAACTTTGCCAAAAGGAAACATCACTGTTTTGTTAGGTATTTTCAGTTTACCAGAGCATAAATTATAGCATAACAAAAGTAGGTGGTTATCAACCCCTGCATTACATTGCAAGAAACAGAATTGATTGGCTGCCAACCCCTTCATAACAATTCAACTACAAATTCTGGTCGTCTGGCTATCTTCAACAGATATAACAAACTTGAGAAGGCACGCCCATCTTAGAAGGATTTGAAACGTTTGCAAGAATTTGTTGTTTAACTAAAATGAATCTAAACAATCAGCAGATCGACTTTAGTCAACTTTTTTTTCTGTAAAATATAGTTAACAAGGAATCCTGTGGTGGCAATAGATTGTTTACGTCAGCCCTCTACTTAGATAACCAGTATATTGACCCATGCACCAGTTATTTGAGTTGTTTTTAGAGAATGTAGTAGTTGATCGGCCAATCCACTTAACTTTATCCTTTACTATCTGTTTCTTAAATCATTTGTTTGGCCCAGCAGCTCATTGATCACTTGTCTGGGCCTTTTTGCCTGTCACTTCTTCAGCAACTCTACCTTGTAGCGTTCTCAGAATCTCATTACTTCCAGTATATTTTCCACATCTTCCTCTACCACTACATAAAATTCAAGTAACTCCTTCCTAAACTTGATTGGGGTTTTATATATCAAATCTCTACCAGAGTTTGCTCTAGTTTGCTTCTCTTCTGTGGTGCGTCCTCCTCTCCAACTTGGGTTGGGCAATGCCCTCCTAATCCTTGAACTGAAAAGTTTAACAGAGTTATTTTCCCAAAACTTTTCAACTTAAACTTCAAAAAGCGATTGCAATTTTAGATACCTTGACTTAATCAACATACTCTAAGCTTTGACTTGTTTAGGTAGCTTATCCGAAATCACACAAAGTGTGATTTCAGATGAGCCACCTAACCTAAAGTGTGATTTCGGATGAGCCACCTAAGCAAGTCAAAGCTTAGAGTACGATTTCAGATGAGCCACCTAAAATCACACAAAGTGTGATTTCGGATGAGCCACCTAAGCAAGTCAAAGCTTAGAGTGTGATTTCAGATGAGCCATCTAAACAAGTGAAAGTTTATAGTGTGATTTCAGATGAGAAAGTCAAAACTTAGAGTGTGACTTCAGATAAGCCAACTAAACAAGTTAAAACTTATAGTGTGATTTTAGATGAGCCACCTAAACAAATCAAAGTTTAGAACATGCTGTTTAAGCCCGACCTAACGTCGACCGCAACCCTCTACAACACCTTAATTTTTCTGATTAATGATTTAACCTTGAGCTTTTAAGGCCTCCAATTCCATATTCAAATTGAAATGTCCGTCTTCCTCTTCTTCTCCCTCTAGCTCAGCATGGGACTTCAGGCCATGCAATAGTTATGAAATTTGTGATAAGAATCCAAGATAATATGATGGGTTAGCAGAAAATCCTGCCCATTTCATCTTCAAGCACGAGGTTGCCTTATTCGCTTAGAATAGTCTCTTCTTAAAGGCATATAGATTTACTTTGCCGCTAAACATGTTCAATGGTGATCATAGTTAAGGAGTACTTCTGATAGTACGCCGTTCCATGGAAGGCTTTCCCTGCAAAGGGCTTCAGCTTTTATTTTTATTTTCGATATTAATTTTTTAATGAATAGCACTTATTCATTAAAAGAAAAAGTTCAAAAGTTTTCCCTCCAAAAGGATTTTTTATATTTAATAACATTTTATATGATATATTTATCATTTAATTTAAAAATAAAATGATATTATAATTCTTATAATTTCAATTACCTAAACCTTTTCAAAGAAGAAAACTTCAATGCAAAATGTTTAGGCTAATTAAATAATGCAAAATAGGTATGGTTTATTTTTTATTAATTATTATCAGTTACAAATAGATAATTGTAATAAATAAATATTTTGAAATTTAATGAGGGTGATTAGACATTTAGTCGTGGTCAAATTATGATAAAAACGAATAGTTTGATGCCACAAAAAAATTGAATGTTAATATTTAAAACATAGCAATCTTGATGTACTTGCTATTTGAGAATTATGATGAACTCAAAATTCAACGTAAATTGACTTTACATTGTACATGATAGACCCTACTCTCTATGAAACATTCACAATGTATGAATCTAGATTATAACCCAAAGGATTGATCTAATAAACTATGTTCTTTTTGTGACCTAATTTGCTTTCTCTAATATTTGTTACTATCTAAGGACTAGTAGTATTGGAAAATACCTTGGGGAGATAGCCAAAGAACAAGGGTTATGTTCTCATTGGTCAACCTCTTTGATTATACCAACTTCACGACCATGAACAAATACCAAAGAAGAAAATATTACTTGCATACAAGTGTCTTAGAGGATTGACTATAGATTTGTGTTCCTCTTACTATTCCAAAATGAAGAGCTCCTCCTTTCAATACATAAGACTTTTGGATTCTAGCTTATGAATTAATTACTTGATAAATTTCTTTTAATACCAAGACAATGCAATAAATCATGCAAATGTGTACCAAGTCAACTCATAATGGCTAGTGAAATAGGTTGGAATAAACTAAATTTGGGTTTTAAAATTTGAATTTGAGGGGCCAATTTTGCATGGTGGTAGAGTAAAATTGTACACCATAGATTGAATCAAGATAATGAGGTGTGAATAGATGTAATATATTAGTCATTATGATGAATGTGTAGAAGTAATTGTGGATGAGGATTGGATAAGGTTGATTATGTGGAAGTATGTGTAAATACGGATGGATAAGGATCGAGGAGTGAGCCCAACTTTGTACAAGGGTGTGCCACATGTTGATATGTATTGTATCAATGTATTCATAAAAATAGTTCCAAAATTAAAAGGAATTGGCAAGGGTATGTGAATTTCATCATCATGTCTTTCCCCCACTTTGAGGTGCATGTGACAATCCTAAATGAGCATGTATTTTAAAATATATGAGCACACACAAGAATAGGCTATTATAAATTAATGGACCTGATTATATATTTGCATGTGTTCCTTCACCTTGGTATACCTACTACATAGAGATTTCCAACACATAGAACAAGTATGCAATCAGTAGCTTCTATTGCACAACAAAAAAATCTCAACTATATGTTGATTTATATATCATATAGAAAACAAGTAAGATATCTTAAATATTAATCATATTGTGTAGGTGCACAATTTTACCCTGACTATAGAAAAATGTAGAAAGTGAGGTAACCCTAATGACTAGATAAAGGTCATATATATATAACAACAATGGGATATACCCCCAATGTGGCTCCATGCACAAGAATACACAATTATATAGTTGAGACATGAGTTCCTTAATGAAAAATAATTTTAGGCATGGCAAAGCTTGTGAGTGATCCTAATGTGGCTCATATTACATTATAAGGAATATGAGCACACAATAGGATGGGGAAATATTAATACCTCTCTTGTTGGATAAGGTAATTAGTAGTATATTATAAGGTATATCAGCTAAATGATTTTGTAATGAAAGTATATGTAAAATTGATTGCCATTGCATGTGCAAGATAGTTAGAAGATGTTCAAAAATTGTATGGGAATATGAAAGATCCTAAGTGATGTTTATCCATTCAAATAATAAGATAATAGTGGCTCTCAAAGGCTAGATAATTATTTTATGATTTTTGCAAATAGGTGATCATATTGGTAGATATGCATGCAGGTGAAAATAGATGAGGGGTAAGTGCACTAAGTTGTGACAAAAAAATGGCTCTTAAGATGCCACTTTTTTTTTTCTAAAATTGGAAAAGTCTAATAATCACGAGAAAATGAAGATAGTTACACTCAAAATTTGAAGATGCAACAAGAAAAATAGTTGTAGTGCTCTGAATCTACTTTCTAAGCTACTATTTTTTTTTGAAAATAATGAAGATTAAGGGTTACAAAAAGGAGGGCCACCAAAAGTGGTCATGTTTTTATTAAAAAAAATAACATAGCATTTGTTGTGGTCTCCCTAAAAAGTTTTTGTTTCAAAATTTCAAAAATTTGAACAGTGAGAATTAGCTAAGACCATTATCCAAGTTTTTTGACTAATTTTTTAATGCATATATATAATAGTTTACAAATTTTTAAGTGGACACATCCTAAAAAGCTGGACTTTGAACGTGCTCCCCCCTAGTTTTTTTGAAAACTAATAAAAAATCAATTTTTTTATTATGTGTAGAATGAAGTCTAGTTTATAAAATTATATTTTTTTTAAAATTCGATGAATGAGTAAAAATATTTACCAAAACTAGCACATGTTGGTTTTTGACAAAAAATAAAGGCACTAACAAGAGAAGTTATAGATGAAATTGTAACATGATAAAAATGTAAAAAAAAATGTATGGTTAGATAACTAAGAGAGAGCCTAACATTACCACAATATTTTTCTAAATTTGCATTAAAACACGTGAAAAATTGATAGAGAGCATGGCCAAAAATGTGTGAAATTTGGTTACCCTTTCACAAAATCATGTCCTTGGCATGAAAGAGTCATCCAATCCTTTGGGTTGGTATTTCCGTATGCAACTCATTTGGTGAGCTCCAAACTTGGCGCTCGCCAAATGAAGTGCATCATTTGGTACATGCTAAATTTGGAACTTTCCAAATGAAGTCTATCATTTGGTAAGAACCAAATTTACATATATGGACATTTAATTTCTTATAAATTAAGTTATATTTCATTTATATAGTTTCAAGATGTTTGAGAGTGGTTTTGGATCTCTTGGAGTTATAATCAAAATTGTAGCTTTTGGAAGATCTTATAATTTTTTAGATAGTCAAATT